>SSNP01000003.1:10214157-10230441 GCA_006937955.1 Pachypanchax playfairii | reverse complement strand
CAAACTCCACTATGGCCAAGACCAAAGAGCTGTCAAAGGACACCAGAAACAAAATTGTAGACCTTCACCAGGCTGGGAAGACTGAATCTGCAATAGGTAAGCAGCTTGGTGTGAAGAAATCAACTGTGGGAGCAATTATTAGAAAATGGAAGACATACAAGACCACTGATAATCTCCCTCGATCTGGGGCTCCACGCAAGATCTCACCCCGTGGGGTCAAAATGATCACAAGAACGGTGAGCAAAAATCCCAGAACCACACGGAGGGACCTAGTGAATGACCTGCAGAGAGCTGGGACCAAAGTAACAAAGGCTACCATCAGTAACACACTACGCCGCCAGGGACTCAAATCCTGCAGTGCCAGACGTGTCCCCCTGCTGAAGCCAGGACACGTCCAGGCCCGTCTGCGGTTTGCTAGAGAGCATTTGGATGATCCAGAAGAGGATTGGGAGAACATCATATGGTCAGATGAAACCAAAATAGAACTTTTTGGTAGAAACTCAACTTGTCGTGTTTGGAGGGGAAAGAATGCTGAGTTGGATCCAAAGAACACCATACCTACTGTAAAGCATGGGGGTGGAAACATCATGCTTTGGGGCTGTTTTTCTGCAAGGGGACCAGGACGACTGATCCGTGTAAAGGAAAGAATGAATGGGGCCATGTATCGTAAGATTTTGAGTGAAAACCTCCTTCCATCAGCAAGGGCATTGAAAATGAGACGTGGCTGGGTCTTTCAGCATGACAATGATCCCAAACACACCGCCCGGGCAACGAAGGAGTGGCTTCGTAAGAAGCATTTCAAGGTCCTGGAGTGGCCTAGCCAGTCTCCAGATCTCAACCCCATAGAAAATCTCTGGAGGGAGTTGAAAGTCCGTGTTGCCCAGCGTCAGCCCCAAAACATCACTGCTCTAGAGGAGATCTGCATGGAGGAATGGGCCAAAATACCAGCAACAGTGTGTGAAAACCTTGTGAAGACTTACAGAAAACGTTTGACCTCTGTCATTGCCAACAAAGGCTATATAACAAAGTACTGAGATTAACTTTTGTTATTGACCAAATACTTATTTTCCACCATAATTTGCAAATAAATTCTTTAAAAATCAGACAATGTGATTTTCTGGATTTTTTTTCCTCATTTTGTCTCTCATAGTTGAGGTATACCTATGATGAAAATTACAGGCCTCTCTGATCTTTTTAAGTGGGAGAACTTACACAATTGGTGGCTGACTAAATACTTTTTTGCCCCACTGTATGTTAACTTTTAATTTACATGTTGTGGCAAAGGCATTAAACAAGTCTATGTACCTCTGATCAAAATGTCCCTATTTTTGAAGTCCTGAATATGATTATATTTAAATACAAAGCACTACCTTTTCCTCGATGATCCTTGATGATGTAAATTTGTACTAAAATTAATTAAGCATTAAATATGGGATTCCTGAGTCCAACAGAACCCTGCACTGAGTACAGCATGAATTATAAACCAGTTGATTTTTCAATCCTTCATTTCAAAATCTGTTCAGCAGAAGTTATACAATCTACTACGTGACTGGAACACATCAGACTGCAAGAAGCATCAATAACCCACATCTGATATCATTCCTGTAAGTCTTGGCAGATACCACAGACTCAGAGCCGGCTCTTGGCATTGGTGACACAGACGATTGCCTAGGGCGCCACCTGTGGGAGGGAGTGCAGCCGCTGCCTACGGCATAAATCTTGCCTAGGGCCCCAACATGGCAAGAGTCGGCTCAGCGCTGTACAGACTGAAATTATATGAAACCAGCTGAAGGTACCGTATCTACTGCATGTTATAGTCTCATAAAGGTGAAAGGTCGTGACTTCTGCCCTATTTTCTGTCTAAACAAGTACACATTCAAGTACACATTCAAGTACACATTCCCACATACACACATGCAGAAACTTGACATCTTTTCTTCTGGCCTCCATGAGTCTTCTGAATTACTTAAACAGCACTGGTAAGTTTTCATTATTCATCAGGATACTGAAGCAGCCCGTGCAGGTGCACACGTCTTCAAGCAGAACATGGACACACACACTCACACAATCCTTGTCTGTTTCCTTCACTGTTGGAGCATCTGCAGCCTTAAGCACAGTGACCTCTAACCTATTTATCTCTGTGCAGAGCATCAGATCCCCCACTCTTTGGGAGCAGGAACACACAAACACAGGCATTCACAGCTGACCCCATTCATTATAAAGTAACCTGGAGAAATCATACATTCATACACTGAGTAGCACACACACACACACATTCATACATACATACGTACATACAATCTAAGTATCAGTTTTTCTTATTTTGCTTAGTTTCAGTTCATTTTTCTATTTACTTGTTTGTTGTTTGTTGTCTAACTGATGCACCTTTTTGCACTGACAAAAATTTGTTTGTGAAACAAACATTTTGTTGCAGCAACCTGATACTCCTCATTACAGAACTCAGCATCATCCAGACATCAAGCAGCTCTGGCTGCTCACTGGTTCTGGTTCACAAAGTAAAGAAACACAAACCTACAGTATTTATTACTTTCTAGACAACCTTTTTGAAATAAAAAAGACATATATGAATTATTTATATCATCCATAGACATCTAGAATAAATTGGCCTCTATCGGGGCAAAAAGTTTGTTGATGTCCAAATTTAATGACAAAAATCAAATAAACAGTCACATTGAGGTGGAATTGACATAAAGATTATCACAAATGTGAGCACACAACTGAGAGAAATGATTGTATTTTTATCTTGTTAATGTTACAAATTGATTTCCACTAAATGAAAAGTGGTTTAAAATCATCAAACGTTCAGACTATTACTTAACATTTTTAAACCTTACTGAACTCTTGATTGATGCTTCCTGTGATTTTAGCATCATTTTTAGATTTAAGCTTTGTATTTTAGATATTTTTTTCAATGAAAAGGACATTTTACTGACAAAAGAAATAAAGAGATTATATACATGTATACATGTTTTAATATTATTTTTTCCTAATATGTTTATTTGTAATTAGTTACATGATGCTTGAAAACTCCATGATTACGTTCAGGTGAGTCAAGTTCCAACATATAAAACGACAGCACCTTTAAACAGGATGTCATGTCTCCATTTTTAAATAACAGTAACCAGAGACCCTCTGCCCATGTTATTATGTCTGTGGTGTTGATTTGGCTGCAGATATTCAGGACAACATGAGAAATACAACTGGATCTCACTCAATATGAAATCAGGACTATTCTCCACTGGGTTGTATCAGTCTCTCTCCTTTATTTTGCCGTCCAGTTGAATAATGCTCCACCTCAAACCTCCGACTCCCCTCCCTCCTCAATTTGCTGTTCCAATTAGATTGTTCATTCGGTGACCCTGTCCTGTAGCCCCATGCTGCTCAGTGGAAGTTCTGCATGTTAAATATTGTATGTGTAAGTGAGTGAGAGACTTGGTCATATCTGGTGTGTGTAAACAACAAGAGACTGACAGGGAGAGAATTATTATGTTCCCAGAGTGTCTGCTGAGTTCTATCGATGTGTGTTGGGGGGGCTCTAGAAACAGGCCTTCGGCATGGTAATGGATCATTGTCATCAAGGCTTTTTGCCTCTTGGACCTATTTCATCTGAGCCAGGAACACATCACTCTGGTTGGCATCTCAACAAACTCCAAGGAGACCCTTTAGACATTTAGCCTGGAGTGATGGGCTTTTTCCCAGGTTACCACACAGAGAGAACACTCATCTGTGCACTCAAACAAACCTACCCAAGATTTATTCTTTACAATATTTAATATTTTTATTTCCCTACAGAGTTTTACAAAAGAAGAAGATGTGATTGTGTGTATGTCTTATTTTGTTTCTTTGTTTTTTCTTTGGTTCGGGAAGGAAACACTCAAGAGGCAGAGAAGAAAAAAGATAGCAGGCAAACGCGATGTGAAAGCTTCATTAAGACGATCATTAAATATGAATAAACTCATTCTGCAGATCAAAATCAAGACATAGGAGCTGAGGCCATAAACTGCATTGGGTGAGGGGGGGGGTCGTAATTCTCCAGAACAATCACTTGAGAACTAACATGTTGAAATTTACACTCCATGGAAATGTTTCAACATCCTCCTCTGTGAAGACTGGGAGTCTCAAAAAAGATTTGTGCAAGTCAATATTTGAGGGAGCAGCTGCAAACAGGTCCTTATCATATTTGCTGTAATTTCCTTATTTTTGTTGATTATGTTTTCCAGTTAATTCTGACTAAAGATTTTTTGGCTGAGCCTCTGCAGCTTCTGATGTGTGAATGTGAGCTTCACACTGTGATTCCTGGAACTGAACACTCAGAGACACTTATGAACATACAGGAAAGCTGTGCGCACACACACACACACACACACACACACACACACACACACACAAGTGTGTTTTGGTATCCTTATGGGGACCGTCCATTGACTTCCATTGATTTTAGTAACTAGATTTATACCTAACCCAAACCCTTTTACTAACCTTAACCATTACTGATCTATAACTAACCCTAAGACTAACTAAAACTCTATTCACACCATACCTATAAACCTAACCCCTAACCCTAAAAAGGGGAGTCCCCCTCATGGGGACCAGGCTTCGGTCCCCACAAGAACCCTCGGACCCCAGAAAGAAAAAAGTCAGGAAACGGGTCCCCAGGAGGTCAGAAATCCAAACACACACACACACACACACACACACACACACACACACACACACACACACACACACACACACACACTCACACACACACACACACATAGCAGTCAGAGAGCTCTTCTATCTTTAACACATTAAAGTCACTGAACTGCACTAAAAATCATCTTCCTAACAAATACTGAATCTTTTGTCCACCAAAAAGATGAACTGGAACAACTGACAGTTGGAAACAAGACGTTTATGTAACAATAATCATTGTAATAAAATATACTGACAATTTCATTGGTCAATAAAAATAAATAAATTATTCTGAAATTCAGTTCAAACACATTTTATTTTGTTAATAGATGATATCTGTTGGAAGATATTCAGTCAGATTTAATCTCTGAGCAGATGATGAATTCTTCTTTTATAATCCCCACAGGATGAGCATCGATTTATAGAAGAAGCTAGACCAGATGTCTTTGCCTTCTTCAGTAGTTAAAAAGTGAAGCTGAGTGATCCTGTTCACAGGCACCACCATGTTGTATTTTTGGATTCAGACTCTGTGCAGTGCGGACTGTGTGTGGCTGAAAGTTTCCTACACACAATCCTGTTTTTCTTATTAAGCATGCAATGACTGATTATATTTAATCTCACACACTAGTTGAAATTTTAATCTGGTAATGATGTCTTTAGGCTGAGAACCTGGTCTATAAACACATTATTCAACAAGTGCACACTCAGTCACACAAAAACAAAATGCAATAGTCCAAATTCTCACAGTTACCTGTTCTCTACAAACACACACACCAAGAGGGACCAGTAGGTTGCTTCATTAGTCCTGGTTAAAAAGTGTAAAGGATTGTTATTCATGCTGACAAGCTGCTTGTGGACACAGTGACTGGTGAGAGGTCAGTGAGGAACATGAGAATGGAGGGACAAGAAAAAAAAACAAAAAACATTTCATTTACTAAATCCAACATGGGAACATTATTAATAAGAGCACGGATTTATAAGGGGAAATCAGGAAATACTCAAAAAACATTTTGGGACTACAACATTCAAAAATAGAAGAAAGGAAGAACAAATGTAAATAGCTATAATCATAATAAGATAAAAAAGGGAGAGAGAAAATAAACCCATGAAGTAAAAAGGAGAGTTTAATAGGAAATAAATAACAAGTTTAAGGTGGATCACTGGTGATGTTTATTTTAACAGAAGAATGCATTTTAGTCATAATTTAGTCATCTGTTATGATTTTAGTTTTAGTCATAGTAAAGTAAAACAATAAGTATGTGTCATTAAAAAATAAATATTTAAGCCTTGTTTTTGCAGGATTTTGCATTTCCATTATTTTTCTATGGTTGTGACCTTGACAATGGTTTAGACAGTCTGAATCTCTCCCTGAGAGGATCTTTTTATTTCCTTGTTATCTCCATCACTCAGATACAGTTAACACATCATCTGAGACAAGCACGCTCTCATAACAGCCGTAGATAGTCTGACTCCAAACAGAGTTTCTATGGGACACAGGGACACTGATAATCATGACATTTCAGATTCAGTTGCAGTTTCCAGCCTCATCACTCTTTCTTATTAGTGATACTTTTAATATATGAGTTATTCAGTCACAGCTTCTTTACCTTGGTCTGTTGGTGTTCAGAGTTAGTTTCATATTTTATATCATTTTCTGCTGAACTGTTTTCAAGTTCTGTTCATTCAGTGGCTCACAGTTGTCTTCTCTACCGGAGGACACTACCACATTATTTTATTATTTACTCATTAATACTTTATTCATTGTTTTTTTTTTTCTCTTTGTGTTTTTCCATCAGTGAAGTTTGTTTGTTTCTTGTTGTTGTTAGAACAACAGAAGTGAGTTGAGCAGCTGCTTTTTTAAATAACAGATTTTCTGAAGTCTCAGAAAGCTGATGCACAAACACTTTAAGCTATCTACCGACTGTTATTACGTGCATATTTTACAGAAATACAAAACACATATTCACATGCCATCTTCATCATTACAGTGCTGGAGCTGCTGAAAGTTAATGTAGAAACAGCATCAGTGTGTGACCCACAAGACCATGAGAACGTGTGTTGTTCAGATGTATGAGCGTTGTCATGTTGCTGTCAGAGGTCTCGCTTGACCTGCCTGTCATTCTCTTTCTTTGGCATGAACATACACACACATGTTGGAAGAATCTTAGCTGCCATGTCATCGTCACCAGACACAGAGACAGCTGGATGCCAACCTCTACCTGACTGCCTGGATCATGTCCACTACAAGGACTACAAGAATAATGACTGGTTCCATTGTGCATTTTATCCTGTTGGGCAAAAATAATAAAGAAATTAAAATTTTGTTTCTGATTAAATAGAGAAGGTTCTCAACTCAAAAGATTCAGCTCAGTCCAGTTCAGTTTGAGTTTTTATACACAAAGGTTCAAGTATAATTTTAGTACAAAACTGACTGCCAGCTATCAAACACGATAATTCTCCCAAATTTTTTAATATTTATATTTGGTCAATCTGTTACCCTTTGGGGGTTACAGCTAAATGGATGTCAGTGATGTGTAATCCAATATTTCATGTTGAGGGATTTCCAGGATATCGTGTCATAGTGGTCAGTGAGGACATAGAGCTCAAATTAGACACGAGATAATCGATTTTTTTTTTTTTTATGATTCTATGCAGATGAAGCATGAGGGTTGCTAGATAACGTTGTAACTCTGCGCTTGTCTTTTGGTTTTGACGCCAGTCCAAATCAGACACTGTAAAGATTTTAGAACAGTCTCAGGCAAAGCTTCAAATATTGGACCAGATGGGAGGCTCAGCAAACTGTTCAAGATGCTGCATGTGGACAGCAGGAGCTGGTTTGAACACACAAACCCATGAGTGGACAGTATGAGACTGTTTGAAATTGAGACAGCTGAAAGATAATAATGCTTGTGTGTGTGTGTTTGTTTGTCGTGCTTGTAGATCACCTGTGTATGTGTGCCTGAGGTCCAACAGTCATTACAGAGTCTATTACTGCTGCATGAAGCCTTTTGACACATAAAGGGACACAAATTGGTGGACGTTTTACCAACACTGCTCACACGTTGGTAAGACTGCCCAAAGCAAGATTATTTTTTGCCACCCTCCAAACCCCAACAAACTAATCTAAGTATTGAAGGACTAATGTCTCATCCTGATTCTGGTTCTGCTGGAGGTTTCTTCCTGTGAAGAGGGAGTTATTCCTTCATATCAGGGATTGGGGTAAAATGATGATTTAACACAGTTTTTAGATTTCCTTAAATAAGAAACTTTTTAATACTTGTCGTTTTATAATTCACTAAAACTAATTATATTAAAAACAGATTGAACTGATTATATAAATGGCTCTGAATCTGGACACATTGATGTGAACTGGACTTGTTGCATTTGTATAGTAATTTGAGAAGATGTTTAAAATGACTTGGCACTATAAAGGGAACCTGAATTGAGTAATAAGATAAAGTTGCATTGCAACAATGTAGGAGTGAATTTGAAATCATAAAGTGACATGTTGTTTCACTAATGTGTTAATATTTGTTTTTACATTAGCTTCTATAAAAAATGATCAAACAGACAATCATAGTATTAATCTTTCCTGCAACACTCAAACACACAGGCAAGCCACTGCAGACACTGCAAGCTGCTTCTGTGATCTCTCTGGAACAAATTTCACTTCCTCCTTCCTCTTTTTATAGAATGATTTTAAATTAACATCTGCTCCTGTTCCATGAAAAAATTAAGTTGGAAGATTCCTCTCAATTAGAAGAGTTCATCTCCATAGAGAGATGAACTCTAAAAACTAGGTTGTTCTGATTACCTATGAGGAAATCAGACAGAAAACATCTCTATAATTAATATGTCACACATACTAAATGCTGCATTTCTACAGTTATATATGAAACTTAAGTTTCAAATCCTTATTTTAAACACATAATAAGTAATACTATATATATTGGATTTTTTTCATACAAATGAAACTCCATATTGTAACTCAAGCAAATTGGCAGTACTTTAATGCAGCATCATCAACATATCTCCAAAAGGGGTTAAAAAAATTGGTTTTAGATTACAAAAATATTTTCATGAAAATGTTTTTTAGAGAATAAGAATGATGAAGTGGAGGAGTTCAAGTATCGTGGGGTCTTGTTCATGAGTGAGGGATGGCTGGAGCGTAAGATTGACACGCAGATTGGTGCAGTCACTGCATCGGACTGTCGTGGTGAAGAGGGAGCTGAGCCGAAAAGCAGAGGAAGATGGATGGATGGATGGATGGATGGATGGATGGATGGATGGATGGATGGATGGATGGATGGATGGATGGATGGATGGATGGATGGATGGATGGATGGATGGATGGATGGATGGATGGATGGATGCTTCATCGATGTTCCAACCAGCAGCCTGATCAGATGAAAACAGAAGCTGGTTAGATAGAAGATAGAAGGAGATAGCAGGAACTGGTGGAGACACTTCCAGCTCCTCAAAGACTGAACTCAGTGAAAATGACAGTGAGTATGAGGATGGAAAAAATCCTGACTGTCAGCAGCAACATGTCTTTAACTGTGATCCAAAGCCTGAAGATAGGGACAAAGATTGAAAGGAACTCAGACTTCTGAAGTCAACATATGCTTTTGTTTCTCTGAGAGTGAGTGAGTCTCGTCAGAGACTCGTTAAGTGCTATTCAACAGGGAGGTCTTCAATCTGTTTGGTTATTAAGAAACATGTTAAAGTCAAGATCAGTACAGAGTCACACAGGAAAGACCAGACAGGACTCAAATCATTTAGTTGTGACAAATGTAGTGAAAGATTTAACAAACATCTTGATCTAAATGTACAGCTCAGAGTCCACACAGGAGGGAAACCATATAAATGTCAAGGCTGTGGACAAAGATTTAGCTTTTAAGACAATTTAAATTCATACATGAGAGTCCACATAGGAAGGCAACTGTTAGCCAGTGATCTCTGTGATAAAACATTTAGCTGTAAATCAACTTTATTCACACCTAAAATCTGTGACAGTCTGTTTTTAGTCAGACACAAACATCCAGAACACATGAAAAAATCCCACAGACACACAAAGATGCCAGATGCATGAAAACCTGTGTTGTGATATATGAGCAGGTCTCAGGATGTTTGTGTGCATGTTGTTATCTTCTGTCCATATTATCCCGTACCTCTACAAGACCAGCTGCTAAATTCAAGTTCATCTGAAGGTTGCACACATGGAGAAGTTTCAGGAATGGTCCCTTTAATGTTGTGAGGCAATAATAGACCTTTAACCTAAAGATTTATATTTCTGTTGTTCTGTTTTAAAGAGACAGAGCAGGAAGACGTACAGATGATGGCTGTCAAAAGGTGTCTTGAGTGATGCTGTAACTGAAACAAATGTCTTTTAAATGGTAAATACTGCCCCTGATTTACCGGATGAAACTGGCAGTCAATTTTTATATGTTGTCACATTTGAGTGGGAGTGTTCTTCAGTTGAACAATACTCATGTTTTTATGAATATCTAGAAATGTAAACATGAGTTGAAACAGGAGGTGAAAGTGTAAACATCTACATCTCAACTATAGAAGCATTTTCAGTTTAAGTGGCTAAAAACCAGTTCAAACAGAGAAGAACATCTGGGCAGCTGTCACCCTTAGCTTTCTTCTCCTTATCACAAACAAACCATCAGGTGACATGTTTCTACTTCACACACAACTAGTAACATACTGGATTCACCAGTTAACCTAACATCCATGTTTTTGTTTCTGTGGGAGTTAAAGTTTCTGTAAATGCCTAATTTAATAAATTACAGAGAAGTGAAAAGACAACCACAAGGTTTTATGTAGCATGTTGTGAGGTATTAAAACTTTCTTTGTCTCAACATCCAAAATGAAAACCTCATTCTTATCATTCAGTCTAGTGTCTGTGTTCTCTAATTGCACTGTAATAAACGTCAACAGATATGAAAGATTATCCCAACTGCTGTGCACTTGTCTGATCATTAGATCTCTGAGCTGGTGCTGCAGCTCTCCCAGCAGTTCAGAGTGGGAATGGAACAAACAGAAGCAACAGTGGGAAGTCTGTCAGTAATTAAGTGTTTATGTTTTATACAGAAGCACAGCATGATGTAAATGTGTGGGAATGTCTTTCACTGTGTAATATGAACCTTCTGTATAAGACAGTTATTATTTGTGTGTGAGGTCATACAACAACCCAACATAAAACCAGAATGTCTAGACCTTGTTCAAAACAACAAGTTTTACACAGCAACAATTAATCATTGTTTTTACCATAAAGGCCTTCAGACACATAGAAACACAAGCTCAGTAAATATATTAACATGTCACATTGCAATCAAATGTGTATTAATCTGGGTTTCATTCCTCTCTAAAAGAATTATGCTGTATTGCATTTATTTAACAGAACAGTGAGCTGCACAGGTAAAGATGCAAAATGTTGCTGTCATTAATAAACATATGACTGAGTTTCAGTTACAAATCTTTTAAAAACAGGTCTGCAGGAGACAAAGCAGGAACTAATCATTTAGATGCAACATCCCTGCTGCAATATTAAACACTGGACTTTTAAAAAGGATGTAGAGGTCGAGTTTAATCATGCAACCAACTTAACCCTCTTTTAAACATGCAGTCTGGTGTTTCTTTTTAAATCATTTAGATATTTTTGAGTTCACAGTTTGAATATCAAAATGCAAAATAAATAACTGAACTCCTATATCTAGTGTACTAGCAGTGGTTCAGACCAGAGGTTTCATCCTGTATTTCACCCCTTTCAGGGGTTTTTGAGCAAGAACCTCCAACATGCAAGAATAGTTTTTCCAAACCTCCAACTTTTACGATGAGCTAATGAGCCATATATGGGGTCAAATCATTAAAATAGTCTCTGAAATAATTCCAGGGAAGCGCTTTTCTGTTTTCAGGATGTAATATGAAAGTTACATGTGGGTATAGGTATTAATTCATACAGAATAATTCATGTTTTCATCACTTTACTTGGCTGGTGTTTGTGCTTCTTGTATTACTGCCAGTTTAGTCCATCTCAGTTTCTTGTCAGCAAAAGCTGTTACCAGCAGACAAACAACAGAGCTGGAGAATCAGCAGAGATAATAAAACTGTTTCAGATGCAGTGATTTATACTGTATTACCAATATGTTACAGTTGGCTTATAATACATCTCAAAATCATATGTATGTTTTATAAGGATGATTGTTTTTGTGTGTTCCTTTGAGGTATTCTCAGTCTTGGCTTCCTGTTTCAGGGCATCCAGATTTTTTTGTCTTTTCTTTCTGAGATGTGTTGCCAGTTTATTTGGAGGATTATTGCTGCTGTGGGTCTTCATCAATAAAAGAGTACAGAAAGTCAGGCTGAATGGAGAAGTGTTAACAGAACCTATGGCTATGAACATTAGTGGGAAGAGAAGCAAACTAAACACATCTTGAGATACATCCACACAAGAAATAAACAAACAATAAAGAAAATAACATGAGAAAACAGAAAGGTGTTTACTGATTCTGTAGCTCATCTTCTTTTCTCTGCTGACATTGGAAGCTCTCATTCTTCTCCATCTAAAAAAAAACAGTACATGCCCTTTGGATGCTGCATCTCAGCTTACGGTACATAGTTTATTGTGATGGACTGGCGACCTGTCCAGGTGTAGCCCCGCCTCCCTCGCCCAGTGATCACAGGAGCACCCTTAACAGGTAAAGTGGGTTTAGAAAAGGGATGCTTGATAAATTCTCTCATTTTAAAAACAAACAAACTAAACAGGGATTAAAGAGTAAAAACAGCAAAATACATCTGCCATCTGAATCCTGCATAGATCCTGTTAACAGTGAAAATCTGTGTGAATTAAAAAAAACACAAATAAATGAATTTATTCTTTTTTCTTTTCAAGCTGAGAGTTTTAGAATTAGGATTTCAATAGTTCAGTTCTGTCAGATGTGTAGTATGTAACTGTATGGTAGATAAACTGAAAACAGCCAGCGGTGCAGTGGAACATCATCAGCAACACATTACAACAAAGTTAGCGTACACCCTCGTACCACATCCTGGACCCCAAACTGGACTAACTCACTCAAACTCAGTCAAGATGCAGTCATTTATGTGCTAGAAGATAAAACCACATGAACACAAAGCTGTTGCATGATGGGGCTTAAAGCATGGAGCCAGCATTTCCAGTCCACTTCAAATTCATGACAACCAAGTCATGTCAGTAAGGATGAGCTGCCACCACACGCCCTCATGCACCACCCAGAACGTTAAAACGCTCCACTATGAGGGAAAATAACAACAACTTTATTGCTGAAGTTTAGTACATGAGCAAAACTAGAATGAACCCTCACATTCTAGCACATGTAATGAGAGACTCACTGTGTTCTTAACCTGAAGGCCACAATAAAACCTTACAAGACCCACTTCATTCAGCATGAAGCAGGTCTAACAAAGTCATTAGGATGCAGGAGAAAAGAGGAACTCTCATCCCGAAACCCTGGATTCATCTGCTTATAGTTTTGTGTGAAAGTTGACTTTTAGTTTCTGTTTTATTTTCCATATGTTGGCTGAGTAGTTATGTTTAGACATTAAATCTCTATAGTTCACTTAAAGCAGTAAATCTAGTCTTTTGAGGTTCAGAACGCATCACAGATCACATCCGCTGAAAGTTAGAAGTGTCTTTTTTCCAACATAGGAGTTAGTAAATCCAGACACAAATGTGCTGCAAAATTGGAAACAGCTTGGCATCACACAAAAAAAGCACAAGAGCTTTTAGTTTTTACCTCTTTCCTTTTTACCAGGATGCCAGGCTGTTAGCTGCTGTGCAGCTTAAGTTTTATTTTCTTCCATTCTGGCATATTTAAATATAATCAAAGTAACAAAGAAAAATATACTCAAATTGCAGTTTTGCACCTCAGTCTGATTTCTATTACTTTGAGTGGCACAGTAATGCCTCAGCACAAGAAATCTTTCCTTGATCACAAACATGACATGCAAATGTGTGGCACTTAGAGGAAAACCTTTGCAAGCACTATTTCCCTTGCTGAGGTTTTTTGGAGACGTATGAATGGAAAAAAATAAGCAGCAGAAGAAGAACAGAGAACAATGCTCAATGACATTTTTCTTTTGCCTGCCCACAGAGAAGACAAATGGGGAAAGGAAAAGAAACAAATCATTCTTGCTGCTGTGTGAACCTGCAGTGTATAGTGCCAAAGAGAGCAAGCAACAGTGAGAATGACTCTGAGACTGTTCAAAGAGGTTTTTACTGTGCAAACCCACAGGGAGAGAAAATGAAAAGAAGGTGTGGGGGAGCCTTAAGGGGAGGATTGTATTCCTTCTTTCTTATCATCTTGGTAAAACTGTTTTAGCCATTGGAAAAACAGCTTGTTTCCTCAGAGGTTATAGGTTAAATTTCTAGTGCAAGTTTCCATCAGCACAACAAAACCATCTAAAGTGAAACAAAATCAGTACCTAGCTAACATGTAAAGTTGTTATGTTTTGAATGGCTTGTTGCAAGTGTGAGAGTAATAAAAACTGTTTTAGAGGTTGTGAACTTGATTTCGAATGATTTCAGGAAGCTATACAGTTTATTCAGACCCATGTTAATGTTTGTCCTGGATGATCTGGTTACAAAGGGCACTTAAAAGTACATCAGTACTAAAGAGTCACTGAGGACACTCGGATTGGAGGGAGTAAGCGCTCTTCTCTTTGACTGAACAAGGATGAAGTAGTTCACTGACCAATCAGATTTCAGGAGAGATTAGAGATCATATTCAGAGGTGATAAGCAACATGTGTGTCAATATTTTTATAGTAAGGGTTGAATCTGCATAAAGTATTATTCCATTTGATGTCATAAGTCCAAATAAGTTACTAGGTAGATATATGATTCAAATTCTGGTTTTGATTTTAAAACATCAGCCCGTTTAGATTATACTCATATCAGCTGAACAAGGAAGTAGGATTCAATTTGTTTCCTATTCAGAAAACATGCCCTTCTGTTATTTATATACTGTTATATAAAAACAATTAAGGATACCTTAATTCCAGATCAAACTCCAAAAAAACCCAAAACAAGTGTTTGTTTTTTTATACATTTTTTAGGTGTAAAATAAACGAGACATGACGTTTCCCACTTCTATTCTTTAATTTGTTCTTTAACTTTCTCTTAAAATGATCTTTGTCCAATCTAAAACATGATACGAATGAATCTGAACATTTCAGTATCACAGATATACAGGCAACATTTTCAAATTAGGATAAATGAGTAAGTTTATTAACAAAGAGTGAGACGTCTTGTATTGGGATCTGTAAACGTCTCATAACTCAAACCTGATGTTTTATGTTTACAGATGAGATGGCAGAAGGTGTGATGATGCTGAGGATGATAATGATGATTTACTTTGCAGAAAGTATAAAGTATATCTAACTATTGATTTTAAATGTTCTGTACTGAGTCTCAGCATGAGGACGAGCACATGTGTTATAATATAAAGATACAGAGACTCAAATTTAATGAATATTTTACTGTATGTGTGTATAGAGAACACATCAGATTCAATGCATTCAGATGAATCTGGTAGTTAATGTGGGGATAGATGCTACTGCTCCCTTTGATACTCTGCCATGAAGATGATGTTGATGAGAATTCTACGTCTTCTTTAGTGGCATTAAGGTACGTATGAGTGCGTCACAGTGTGCAAGTGTTTACTCAAGATGCTTACTGAGGATCCACTGAAACTCATAAAATATGAATTATGAAAATTGGCCCACTTACAGTACTATCACAGCCTATTATGCAGAGTCATCTCATAAACTATGAATGTTCTGATTGGTTTGTGCGTCTTCTTTGAGCCTCGGTGAGGAAATTAAGTTATTTCATGAAGTGATTACATGAAAGCTCTGCGTAATTAATGCTTTTTATGAAACAAATAAAAAATGGCTGCAGCGCTGCCACTGCAGTTCCTACTTAATTTCAAACAATGAAGATCATTCATCAAAAAGCATTTCGTGATCTTTGTGTAGGAAATGAGTTTAACAGATAAATTGGAAGAGAAAGGAAAGCAGTAAAGTGTCTTCAATAAGCCAGGAAGGCATTATTAGATGGTGATGATTGACTCTTTCACCTCTTCTAGTTTATTTTTATTTAGCACTGATATTTGTTAAAGGCTTTTCTAATATAAAACATTATATAAGAAGTATTTGTGAAAGAGACCAAGTGTGATTAGCTACAAATCTTTTTAGGAATAAAAGTGAATGAAACAGCAGAGACACCATGATGAACAAATCCAACCAGGTGACTGCAGTGTTGATGGTACAGTAGCAATAAAGTTTCCTGAGCTATTTAAAAGCTGGGAACACCTGATATCTTTGACATTAAATAGTAAATGGTGTGTTTGTAACCAGCTGAACCTGGTTATACTGTCTAATCTCTTATTACGCTGCATTGTGCTGAATACATTTAAAGAAGACTGATTTGACTTTATATGTTCTGATCAGTATGGGTGGGCTGAATACAAACGGTTCATTCATAGCACACCGGGAGAAATAGAAAGATCTATTAGAATGGAGGTTAGCTAACTAGCTAACTTTGATA
>SSNP01000003.1:10174850-10214147 GCA_006937955.1 Pachypanchax playfairii | reverse complement strand
TGTGTGAACCTGCAGTGTATAGTGCCAAAGAGAGCAAGCAACAGTGAGAATGACTCTGAGACTGTTCAAAGAGGTTTTTACTGTGCAAACCCACAGGGAGAGAAAATGAAAAGAAGGTGTGGGGGAGCCTTAAGGGGAGGATTGTATTCCTTCTTTCTTATCATCTTGGTAAAACTGTTTTAGCCATTGGAAAAACAGCTTGTTTCCTCAGAGGTTATAGGTTAAATTTCTAGTGCAAGTTTCCATCAGCACAACAAAACCATCTAAAGTGAAACAAAATCAGTACCTAGCTAACATGTAAAGTTGTTATGTTTTGAATGGCTTGTTGCAAGTGTGAGAGTAATAAAAACTGTTTTAGAGGTTGTGAACTTGATTTCGAATGATTTCAGGAAGCTATACAGTTTATTCAGACCCATGTTAATGTTTGTCCTGGATGATCTGGTTACAAAGGGCACTTAGAAGTACATCAGTACTAAAGAGTCACTGAGGACACTCGGATTGGAGGGAGTAAGCGCTCTTCTCTTTGACTGAACAAGGATGAAGTAGTTCACTGACCAATCAGATTTCAGGAGAGATTAGAGATCATATTCAGAGGTGATAAGCAACATGTGTGTCAATATTTTTATAGTAAGGGTTGAATCTGCATAAAGTATTATTCCATTTGATGTCATAAGTCCAAATAAGTTACTAGGTAGATATATGATTCAAATTCTGGTTTTGATTTTAAAACATCAGCCCATTTAGATTATACTCATATCAGCTGAACAAGGAAGTAGGATTCAATTTGTTTTCTACACATGTGTTATAATATAAAGATACAGAGACTCAAATTTAATGAATATTTTACTGTATGTGTGTATAGAGAACACATCAGATTCAATGCATTCAGATGAATCTGGTAGTTAATGTGGGGATAGATGCTACTGCTCCCTTTGATACTCTGCCATGAAGATGATGTTGATGAGAATTCTACGTCTTCTTTAGTGGCATTAAGGTACGTATGAGTGCGTCACAGTGTGCAAGTGTTTACTCAAGATGTAGCATCTGAGCTTACTGAAGATCCACTGAAACTCATAAAATATGAATTATGAAAATTGGCCCACTTACAGTACTATCACAGCCTATTATGCAGAGTCATCTCATAAACTATGAATGTTCTGATTGGTTTGTGCGTCTTCTTTGAGCCTCGGTGAGGAAATTAAGTTATTTCATGAAGTGATTACATGAAAGCTCTGCGTAATTAATGCTTTTTATGAAACAAATAAAAAATGGCTGCAGCGCTGCCACTGCAGTTCCTACTTAATTTCAAACAATGAAGATCATTCATCAAAAAGCATTTTGTGATCTTTGTGTAGGAATGAGTTTAACAGATAAATTGGAAGAGAAAGGAAAGCAGTAAAGTGTCTTCAATAAGCCAGGAAGGCATTATTAGATGGTGATGATTGACTCTTTCACCTCTTCTAGTTTATTTTTATTTAGCACTGATATTTGTTAAAGGCTTTTCTAATATAAAACATTATATAAGAAGTATTTGTGAAAGAGACCAAGTGTGATTAGCTACAAATCTTTTTAGGAATAAAAGTGAATGAAACAGCAGAGACACCATGATGAACAAATCCAACCAGGTGACTGCAGTGTTGATGGTACAGTAGCAATAAAGTTTCCTGAGCTATTTAAAAGCTGGGAACACCTGATATCTTTGACATTAAATAGTAAATGGTGTGTTTGTAACCAGCTGAACCTGGTTATACTGTCTAATCTCTTATTACGCTGCATTGTGCTGAATACATTTAAAGAAGACTGATTTGACTTTATATGTTCTGATCAGTATGGGTGGGCTGAATACAAACGGTTCATTCATAGCACACCGGGAGAAATAGAAAGATCTATTAGAATGGAGGTTAGCTAACTAGCTAACTTTGATAAGCACTATAACTACTAAGGAAGTCAGATCAAAAACTTATCCTGCACTTCATTTAAAACAAAAGACTTAAATTAAACTTACAGACCATCAAAGTAGAAAGACAAAGTCCAATGACTGACAATGCTGAGTGGCATTGCAGTTAAATTCTGTACAGAGATTTTACAAATTATATCCCAGAAGAGAAAAATAACCAGTGGAGTCCAAAGAAATAAAGATGTTGTACACGTTCACATTTTTACCTAATTTAATTAGTTTAGTTTGTTGCAGGATGTCTTTCAAACAGGTCTGTAATACTAATGAGGTGATCTTTTCTAGCTGTCAGTCAGACGTGTTTGTTGTTTTTGTTTCTTTACAGAATCAGATTAAAAACTATGGAAAAATAACTTTTAATTCTCACGTCCAATGTTTGTTGTTTGTTTCAATGTCCACCTACATTCAGACCAAACAAATGCTTTCCAAGATTAGTAAACAACATTTCTTAAAAGCCCATTTTGAGCTCAGAATAGACCCATTAATCCTCATATTAGTCTGGTATGCAATAATAATAATAATAATAATAATAATAATAATAATAATGATAACCCTTGAGTTAAGAACAAAACAGTTCATATACTTTATTTTTATATTTGAAATTAAAATGCTGGTATTCTTTTGGTCTCATCTTTTTGCTTTACTTGCTTCTCCAAGTCTAAGTGATTCTCTCTCCTCTTTGTTCTCTGCCATCTTCAATCCACTGTACTTTCCTCCTTCTCCTCATATCTCTCTGCATGGGATAGATCACAAAGAAGACTTGCTTATTTTTCTGAAGACCTTTGGAGTTTTGGTACATCAGATGAAAGGAAATCGTCTTTCCATTGTGTGTGTGTGTGTGTGTGTGTGTGAGAGAGAGAGACTGCTTACTATTCCGATATGGGAGTATTCTGGGTCTAGACAGAAGATCAGCTTTATTCTTGCACTGGGCAGCTCTTGAGCGAAAGAACTTTTATGCCCAGACAAAAAAAAACAGACACTCACTAATGCGCATGCTGTATTCCAGGATCGATGGCCAAGGCTGTTCCATGTATAATGCATAAAACTATATACTGACAAAAACAAAATTAAAATAGAATTTAGTCCAGAAGGTCTGTAGAATCATTTTGCACAACACTGTTGATAAAACAGACAGAAAAACAGCAACCGGCAAACTGAGGAAATCATTGCTGGCTTTGACGTGCATGTACAGTGCATGTAACACAAAGAAAAAAACAATGTGTTAGAAATGACTTTGTTTGTTATTCTTTTACCACATTCAACTAATTATTCAAATTTTACAATGAAATTATTTACTGTGCTAATTTTTTTTTTGACTAGATCCAACAAACTCCTTGTTAAGAGCAAAAGAAACCTGAACATGGGGCGGCTGCAGCTCAGTGGGTAGAGAGGTTGTCTTCCAGGTTGGCGGATTAATCCTGGCTTCCACATGTTGAAGTGTCTTTGAGCAAGACACTGACCTCCCTGTAGTCCCTCAGTTTACATATCAGGTTCTGTGGTGAATGTAAAATTTATAGTGTAAAAGGACTTTGAGTGGTCAGTAAGACTATAAGCACAATACAAATACAGGACATTTATCATGAACTTCACATGTTCAAATTACACCAGAAATGATCACATGAAGTACATGTTCTGCACATGTGATTTCATATATATATATATATATATATATATATATGGAACATGAGAAACTTGAGAAATACCAAGGGCTCAGAGAGGAGCTAGAGAAGACTTGGAAGATGAAGGTGACAATAGTACCCGTGGTAATTGGGGCACTTGGGGCAGTAACCCCCAAACTGGAGGAATGGCTCCAGCAGATCCCTGGAAGAACCTCAGACATCTCAGTCCAGAAAAGTGTAGTACTTGGAACAGCTAAAATACTGCGCAGGACCCTGAAGCTCCCAGGCCTCTGGTAGAGGACCTGAGCGTGGAACGGGAAAAACACCGCCCAGTGGCGAGAGGGGAATTTATATATATATTTTATAATGGGATCACACGTGAAAAAACATGTGAGGTTTACATCATTTTAATCAAAGAGAATTCTATTACATTCTATCTGCTTTTGTTAAGTTTCTGTTTCTTGAGCATTACCAAACTAAATTTAAACTTTAATGAAAACAATCACAGGTAGTCTTAGCATTAGTACGTTTCCATGTAACTTTGTTTTTGAGAAACTGCACTTACAAGACTGGCTATCAAATAAAGTTTGTCTACAGCAGTGTGTGATAAAATTGATTAAATAATGTCTTACTGCCATCTAGTGGAGGATTTAGACATCACACCTTTGACCGGTTAAAGAAAAACTTGACCTTTTTTAGGTTGTGTCTAAATGTTTACCTTCAACCTAATAAATACCTAATAAAAAGTAGTAAACTATACTTCAGTATTTTAATTCACAATGATATACTTTAGCCACGTGAGTGAGATCACAGGGAAATATCGGAGAAACATTTATTTTGAACGTGTTAAAAGAGTATTGAGTAGTTCTGTAGTTTCAGGATTTACTTAGTCTGGTACTCACTAACTGATTACATTTTCTGATAAGATAATGAATGTTAGACACTGATGTTGATTTAAATCTATTTATTGTTTCAACCATTTTTCATCTGGAACATGTCTAACAGGAAGCTGTGAATGCAGAGCATGTTTACTATACAAGCATAAACTGATAATCATTACAGAATGTTCCAGTAATAGAAACAAGAATCACATTAATTTGTTTTTATTTCAATGACATAAAAGAAAAAAATTGATTTTTATTCCTGTTTTACCTAAAATATTATTTTAAAATTGTTTGATTATTTGCTGTCAAAACCACAACAGATTTTGAAACTCTTATTTTAAAGTGCTCAAAAAAACTATCAGGGAAAACTGATCTTGTAGAGTGTGACGTCATGCTTCCAACATTTAAGTTTGAATTAAATAAGTAATCGAGAAGGAGATTGTCTTCCAATCGGGATGTCAGGGTTTGATTCCAGGTCCCAGCAGAGGCTATGTGTCGAAGTCTCCTTGAGCAAGATGCTGATCTCCAAAACTGCCCCTGGTCCTCGTACAGATGCCTGCCCTCTTCTCACAGATGGGTCAAATGCAGAGCAAGAACTTCCCCCCGATATATCAAATAAATATCAATCAATTAAAGGGTTAAACTCTTCTCTCAACTAAAAACACAAAAGAAAACAAGTCATGTTTCATGATATGTGACATATTTCACAAAATAGATCTATTTCTTTATTTAAAGACATAAAGCACTAATATGAGCACAAATATACAATCAAGTACAGATGACTCGCTTGTAGAACAGTCAAGCATAAAAATGCTGTAAATTTAATGCATTAAATGAAACCCTCATGTTTCCGTTACATCTATTGTTTACTACTCATCATAACAGCACTTAGTTTGCAAGGAGCCTCTGATGTCAGCTGAAGATCAAACGCAACATAGAGAATGATATTAGTATGTAAACATTCCTACAACAGTAACACGTTGCATCCATTTGGTTTTTGGAGGAGCAACATGCAGTTCTGTGAATTTCTTTACTTGTTTATTCTGACACAAGCTACAAACACATTTTCTAAAAAATGTATTGTGTCTGTATGTATTTATCCATATGATGACAGCAGCTTAATGTAAACACAAATCGTTTGTATTAGATCGAGAAAAAAGCAAAGATGAAAAAGGAGCAACGTAAAAGACAGTCGTTAAAGTGACACAAGGACAACGATTAGTATCATTCATGAGTTATATGTTCTGATAAGGCTACTGCTGGTAGTTTGGACAAATGTCACACATTTACATATCAATAAAATAATTGATTCTGTTGATGTGGTTAAATTTAGAAAGTATAAAATAAACTATAAAATTAGATTCAGTCACGCAAAGCAAGACACCAGTTACTGTACTGTGGATGAGGACAGTCTTAGCATTATACTGGTTTTATGTCACTGAGATTTTTTATATATTATTCTTTGAGTTTTTTATTTTGTTTGTTTCTTTCTTTCTTTCTTTTAGTGAAAGTGACAATTCCATCCAGTTGAGTTTTTAGAAAGATATTCAAATAAAGACGATGTAAGATGTATCAGCGTCGGAATTAAACTGGACTCCAAACAGTCCGCCTCCTTATATTTTTTTCCTTCTCTTTGAATTCTTGCTTGTATGTTCTCTCAATGTAAGTCGCTTTGGATAAAAGCGTCTGCTAAATGACAGTAGTAGTAAAGATAAATTCTGTTTCATCTTTTTCCCTGTTCATCAATCAAAATAATAGTTCTGAACAAAAACCATATTGATGCCTCTGTAAACAGGGGAGAAGTTGTATATGAGAGATTTTTCTTCTTCTGCAGGACTGGAGAAACGATGCTGACTCTTCATGGCTAAAAGAGAAAGAACAGAGGGAAGATACAGATAAATAGACTTTAACCTGTTGCTCTTCCAGCTTCAGTTTGTTTGGGCTCATCACTTTAAGGATGAAACATAGCAAGATAAAACACATAATAACAAGTGCTGACACAAACACAGTGTATAATCAGATGTTTTACCTTCAGAGACGAAGAAGCTTGCAGTGTAGAAACTGGCTCTGATTGCAGAGATGGAGTGAACCATGCCCGGCTTATCAATCCACTCAAACAGACTCTTTTCCGGGTGCCACTGAACAGCATAGAATGGGTAACGGTAAGCTGAGGGGAACCAGAACCAGCGTTAACAAACAAAACGTCCTTCATATAAGGAAATTAGTAAATTCAAATTTTGGATATGGTGCATTTATTACTTCAACACACTACCTCAGTGTGTTATGTTTGTTCCAAAAAATACAGTATTAAAAAGTATATTTATAACAACTTGGAAAACAATGGAAAATATTTTGATCAATAAAAAGATTTCTTATAGTGAGATAGTAAGGAACCATTTAGGGGACATACTGTAGCTGCACAAAAAAAAAAGTTGGTTTCTCATGCATAGCTGATACTTTACTATCTGGTGCACATGAGAAACCAACCTTTTTTTTTATAACAATGTCCTGAATTCTCCCTGAATTCCAGCTGCCATATTTGAATTGTCTGCAGTTAAATTCATGCTCGATGAAAAATGTTACTGTAAAAGGACAAAGTCGTGTCAAAGGTGATGGATGATTTAACAGAAATATGAACTTACTGCTTAAAGAAAAGAAAAAAAACAAAACAAATGAAAGACCACCTTTTTAATATTATGATAAACAGTAAGAGGTGTGTACTTGTACTCTAACACCTTTAAGTCAAACAACTCAGAAAGTGCTTCATACTTCAAAATGTCATTCATGAACACATTCACACATTTAATGGGGATAAACTTCATACTGTAGCCACAGCCAGACCAGCTGCTCTTCCTCCTGAGCTACATGCTATTTATTATCTATCAGTTATTATCAGTCAGACCAGAAGGAGAAATGAACGTAGCTCAAAAAATATTTGTAAAGTTATTAGTTCTTTTTCAGATACAAACCTTCCATGGTGGAGATGAACTCCTTCTCTCCATCACTGTTAGTGGACAGAACTTTATAGAACCTCTTCAGCTTGGCATTCCGGCTGTAGTTCTGTCAGTTCACACACAGATTTTATATTAACATAAAAATGACTCTTTCTATATGAGATAACAACTTTACAACAAGCATGAGGAAAGAAAAATGTGAGAAAACAAAAGTAGAAACACGACGGAGGTATATTTTTTTAAACTTTGGTAACAAAAATAAAACAGGTTGCTTTGCAAAAGTAGAAGAAACAAAACAGAAACAGGATGCAGTTAATGTTTCAAAGTAAGTGCTTGCAAATATCATCTGAGACCTTGAGTTAAAAATGAAATCTTAATTCAGCAAAAGAGATTCTAAAGGTCTTTAGATTTTGATGTGCAAGACACTCGGGTGTTGCTGATTCATTGCAGACTAAAAAGAAAATCTGGTGCGTTCAGGCTCACTGTTAATGTTTCATTACTACTAAACATAATACTTAACTATTCAGTTTAAAGCAAAAAAGAAAAAAAAAACAGAAAAACAAGCATAACAGCAACCGGACCCGTAAACAAACAGATAATAAACATCCTCACTCGTTACTTTATCCTGTGCTCTTTAGTCAGCTTCTGAGTTACTTTTAAATGATCTAAATTAGGGAATTTTTTTTTCTGCCCCTGTAATCTGCAATGTACATATTTACATTTTACACAAAACATTTGGTAGATATGACATTAAACAGTCACATCGAACTGTTAAAAATCAAACATAAATGTAATTGCAGTTCAGTTTGATCCAAAGCGGGAGGTTTCAGGATGTTTCAGACAAGAATATTTCTTGTAGTTATCAGATCAAGTTTTGCAAGAACTTAGAAGCATTTCATGGTTTCTGCCCCACAAAAAAAAAGTGCTATAATATATTTAATAAATGGTGGAACAAATAAGAAAACTAATCAGCGGTGTTGCATCCTGATGCAGAAATGCTCTCATGGGAAATATGATTTTTTTAAACAATTACCTGAATTGTAAGACTCCAGCTGTGGAAGTTGGAAGTGATATTCTCATTAACCAGAGACTGCAGTAGATCTTTTGGGAAACTCCGGAACAAACGACTGGAATGAGCAGCTACAGAATGGACATGTTATGTCAGAGTGAGCAGTGTAACAAACAAATGTAAAATAATGCAATGAAACAAAACAGTTGCACTAAGTTATTTAGGATGATGAGCTGAGAGACAGTAACTTAGACCCTGATGAGAGATCAGTCTAAATATTTAATCATTAATCAGGAGAACAGAAGCTGGAGCTTTTTACTGAGTCACTAGTTGAAACAAAGGCTCCACCTTTTCCTGAATGAAATCTATCTACCAGGGTGCTAATTCTGTCAAAATCAAACAAACATATCTTATGTGTCTCTAAAGAGAGTCATATTGACAGTTCTATACATTAATGGTTTCTGTAGGTCCCTGAGTTTGTTCCTCATATTTAAATAAAAGCAGGTTATACCTGGTGTGAGATTGAGAGGCAGAGCCACAGCTTTGGTTCTGGTGAGAGTCAGCAGGTTTTTTCTGGATGTCAGAACAGAAAGCTGCTGAAATCCTTGACAAGTTCCCCATATGGGGAAGTAGTCGCTGGCATCATTGGCCTGCAGAGGACAAAAGGTGTTTTTTAACAAAACTGTGAGATTAGTTTTGTTTGTTTGTTTAATTATTCCTTATTACAGATTCTTTAATGAAGCTTTACAAAGATCATGTGTGTCGTACCCTTAGAGCCAAGTTATAAAAGATTCTTGATGCTTGACTGTACTGGGATGTCTGAATATCTACATCACCGCCTGGCAACAGCAACCTGAGGAAACACAAATGTGATTTATTATATTAATATATTGATAATATATAATTATAATAATATAATGATATATTAAAAAAGGAAGTGAAAATGCCTGATTAAAAATAACCTGATAAAAAGATTAAATCGGACCAGAATCAGTTATTTTATTGAAAACATTATAAAGTGGCTCACAGAGCAGATGCTGTATTCAGAACCTGAGCACATATTTTATACATGGTGTGTACTGTATGAAAGCAGAACATAGGTGTGTCCAGCAATAAAATCATTTTAAATAAAAACTAGAGCTCAAAGGTTTCCTAAATGTTTCATTCCAGGATGTACATCAGTTATTAAAGGCTTTTTAGTTTGAAATTATTATCAGTGTGAGAAGCTTCGGATGCAAACTGAAGCAGTTCAGTGACACTCAAGTTTATTCATCTAAAATATCAAACTAAGTTTCCAGATTCTGTAGGTTTCAAGAAGAACAGAAACTAACTTACCCATTTATTGAGTAGAACAGCTTAGTATATTCTTCTTCTGTACGATTGATTCTGTTGAACAGAAAAAAACAAAAATAAAGACAAAACAAACAAAAAACATTTAATTTTCATCGTTCAAATGCTAAATCAGTCATGTTAGAAGAAATAATTTTTTTAAAGCTTTTAAACTAAAACACTATCAGCCATCACTGTAACGCTGTAGAAGGTTAGACATTAATGGTGCGTTCACACCGGCCACTTTGTCTACATCAGGCAACGTTCATAATGCTCCAAGTTTGTAAAGCTTGACCGTTAAAAAGAGCATGCAGGCGGGACTTCCTTTGTTATCGGATGTTCTGAGCTATGACAGATCATATAGAGAGAGGAGCTTGGTTTTATTTACTCCGTTTGTGGATACAGCCCATTCTTCAGATGTGTTCTGAGTTTGAGGAGTTAAACCATTTGCTCCAGGAGCTACATCTGGATAAGGTTCCCTTCCAGCGCTACTTCCATCTGTCCCGCGCCCTGTTTGAAGACTTCCTGATTCATTCAGGTACGTCACTACGATGAAACGCTCTGATTGGTTGACATGCCGCTTTAAGAGTGTCAAAAGTTCAGCTGGCTATACTTCTGTGTTGCTCGCGTTTCAAGACGCAGGGACTCTGACGCTGGTCTGACAGACTCCACCATAAACTTTACATGTAAACTTTCCGCTTCTGATGTTGATGGTTGGGCTGGTGTGAACGCACCATGAGATGTGGTTCAGTAATGCCTCTCCGATTTTTACAGACTCCACCCACAATAATCCACAACTAATGGACCTGTCAATCAAACAGGGATCACTGAATGGAAGCAGCACGTATCAGGAAGGATAACTTAATGTTAAAGCAGCACAAATGTGTAAAAATAAAAAATTCAAACAAACAAATGAGACAATTAAATAAAATTATTCCAAACGTAACTATATATACGATCTTAGAAGATGTTGCGTTGGTTAAAAAATAGAAATTTCAGTGTCACAAGGTGTTTGATGGCAAGTTGACTGTGATGGTGTAAGTGAATATAAGACATGATGTGTTTCTTCAGCTGTCTTACCGGATGGGAACGACTCTGGCTCCAGCACTCTCCAGGTATTTCACATAGGAGGCAGCGATGTAAGAAGAACCTCGAGCAAACTGGTCACCTGGGAGGTTTTCTTGTGCTAACACACCTAGTGAAGAAGAAAACACACACATTTACACTGATACTCAAATATATTTACATGTAAAATTGTTCAAAGAAATCTGTTTGAATTCTAATCCTATACACAAAAAAATTTACCCAAATACTGTATATATTAACAAACAACAACTTCCTAAAGTAGTAAAAAACACTTAGATTAAAGGCTGATGCAATAAAAATAAACTACTACGTTTTTCTATATAAAGTCTATAAGTTTTTTTTCTTTTTATCACATAAGTATAACTGATAACTAATCTCTGCTAGTGTTCAGTAATCTGGCATATAATAAGAGTTTAACAACAAACAGCCTTAAAATTTGTTTTATTCGTTTTACAAAAATTCTGACTTTGCAGCAACTCTGGGTATTTCTGTTAAAAATTGGAAAAAAAACAATAAATAACAAGTGATAATCCCATAATCTAACAACCAGAAAGTACATGATAAAGGCAGCATCACCCACAGTCACACAGAAACATGCTGTGTAATTCACTAAGACACAGTCAGCAGCCACGTGGTCGATTGTTTTAGACAGAAAAGTTTGGAGGAAGCTGACTTCTGAGTTCTTATGTAAAATGATTTAACTTCTTCTGCCCCAGAGCATGATGGTAAGGCATCAGTCAACTTAGTGTCCTGGTTATATAATGAAGATGATGGAAACAAGCAGACTGTCTCAAGCCACATTTCTTCATTAGTTTTTGGAAGATGTTGAAAAGATGGATGTTGAAAAACACATTTAAAGAATCTGAAGATTTTAGCCAAAATCCATGACACTAAATACAAAATAAATCACTCTTTCATGTGAAAAATAAATTTAAAAAAATGGTGAACACACAGCGTGGGGATATTTGTACAAGATTCATGTCCCTTGTTAAAAAGACAATAATGGAAATTTTCATTTTAAAATAGTCTTGCATTTGTTTTCTACATAAAAGTAACTCTGTTATTGCAGGTCATGTCACATCATCCAGAACATTTACTAAACCTATTTATTTCTTGTAAGAGAAACCACACCTGTATTTAGTGACTTCAATGGCTTCCTTCTTTACTCATGAGCACACACACTCTTGAGTCATGCTGTACTTCTCACCGCAATAACAGACAATTTGCTCAAGACTAGAATGACACAGCTGCATTGCAAAAGAGTCAAACTTCAACCTGTTCAGTCTTACACAGAGATGAGAGAAAAGGGAGGTCTTATTCACCTGCAGAGCAGGTTCTGACCTCAATAAAACATTACATCTACAGATAAATACAGGTTAGGACTAACAAACAATATGTTTTAATAAAAAGCAATATTGACCTTTAAAATACTAAATGACATGCATGTTATTTGTACATCCTGTTTTGGCATTTCCATTGATCTGAGTCTGATCTCTGACCCCAATGACTGTAGTTGCACTGCTTCTCTGTTAAACAGTCATCTGGTTAAGGTTAAAGATGGGTCTGCAAAGCTGCAGCTGTAACAACATGTTATATTCCATGATGGCTGTGGGTTTGGATTTAGTTCTGGTCATTAAGAAGCAGGACAGAAACCTCATGGATCAGAACAGAAACTGACTTTCACACCCTGCTGATAACTGATGAGCTTTGCATTAAATAACAGTGTTTGCAGAATTTCCATACTATATCACACACACACACACGCACACACACACACACACACACACACACCTTTTCTCGAACGTTCCCAGAAATTACATAAGAGCTTTTACATCTGATGAGAACCCTAAGGACAGTTTTTGAAGAGAAATAAAGAAGGTCAAGCTTTACCGATGATGGGTCTGTCATTGAGCTGCTGGCTTCTCGCTGCCTCGCAGAGATGCGGTCCGGACCACAGGCAGGCGGTCAGCACCAGCACCGCTACAGCCGGCAGAGACATGATCCAAAAGTCCAACTGGACAAAAAGCTTGGCTCGCGGGCTCACGGTGTGGACGGACAGTTACAGCGTTAAAAACTGCGGAATCCAAAATGAGAGACACGTTCCGAGCGCCGATGCTGCCTTCAGAGTAATGATGATGACTGGCATCGATAACGGCGTCACAGCATCACGTGAGCCACCGGACACCATCCTGTCCGCACAGGTAGCAACGGATTGTTCCAGCTTCCTATCGGGGGGGGGGGTATTCTCAAACACCTCAGAATGAGTCTCCCTATATAGATAGATAGATGGATAGATAGACAGACAGACAGACAGACAGACAGACAGACAGATAGAGGTAGACCCTAAATCAAAGACCCTTTTCTGTGATTTCTTTCTTTAATTTTCTACCCTTTTTATTTATCCTTTCTTTTCACCTTTTAAATACACAAATGAAGCCAGACAGTAGGCCTCATGCAAAATCCAAAGAGGAATATAAAAAGGAAAAAAGAAAAAAATCAGATAAAGTAAAAAAATGGGAAGAAAATGCAACAAGAGGATGACTTACATGTGGATGGAACTATACAAAAAGCACAAAGATATGAAATAGGAACAATGATTGAAAGAAAATGCAGATAAATGTTGGCAACAGTCACACATATTTAAAAGAACAATGAACGTTTAATTTCATTAATGACATAATAATATTTATATTTACCAATTTCAATATTTTTAAAATGATCTTGAGTCCAGTAGTTTCAGTTCTGTGCAGCTATATCTATGTCTGTGTAATCAATGAAACGTTACACAACACCTCTCTTTATTTGTTCCTTCTGTGTCATCTGAGATCTACAAACAGAGGAATTACATGTTCATACACTTTCTGAGGTTTTTCAAAACTAAACTGAGTTTCAACCTTTCGGATACACAAAATATGTGGACAAGAATGCAATTATGTTTGTTGGAGCAGGAGGGAAAAGAAAGTGTTGTGCCAGTGAATGTCTCCATAACAGTAACGTTAAAGAGAGAGAGAAGAAAATATGATACAAGTCAACACTTAAGCAAGAAGAATGAAATGTTAAATGCGTATCCACAAATTTAAGTTCATTTGTCTGAATCAGCACTTTGGATTGTTTAACCCTATAATGCCAAACGCATCATATTTAATACACTGATCTGTATGTTTCTAACAGTTCAACGTCCTTAAGAGGATTACAGCTTTCTTTCAAACCTGCTGTATGAAATCACATACATGGCTTCTGCCCCTTCTATATCAGATATTAGTGATTTTACTTTCACTGAATATCAGAGGGAATGTGTAGTATCGTAAACTGAACAGAAGAGGTCACAATTCACCACCAAACAATCCACATCTTCCTACTTTGTGTTTGTATTTCTCTGTGACCCAATCAAAATAAATTCATTCGTCTCAAATTTATAAGTGGAAAAAGATTTTTTTGTCAGTCAAATTACTTTTGAGTGAATAAATATCAGAAATGAAAATAAAATCCAAATTACTGAAAAAATGAGAGAAGTCCTTTTTCCATCATATTTGAGTCTCAATTGTTGTCATTGTTGGACACGACCTGTAATTGGTGAGAACACGGTCATTTATGAGCTATTGTTGAAATTACGAGACCCTCTGATGTCGTGCTTCAGTATCACTCAGGTGGAAATCATTTGGCTGTTATATTTATTAAATTTAAAGTTTAAAGTTTACAGAAGAAAATTCTTCCATGATGTGTTGATGTCTGGTTGGTTTGAGCTAATGGAAAATGATCATAGTAACTGATTGTTGACATTCTGTGAATGAGGTGTGTAGAAAGTCTCTGACCTTCATCACCACGTGTGTTAAGACTGATCACCATGGTAACACATAATTGTGTTGATTTCTATCGTACCAACACATAATATCTACACAACACAGGTTCCGTCAGAAACATGATAAGACACTGTGCTAACTGAACCAGGACCAGGACCAGGACCAGGACCAGGACCAGGACCAGGACCAGGACCAGGACCAGGACCAGGCAGTCTTGATGAGGTTTTTGATTTGTACATGCCTTTGGCTGACAGGTGGGCTGTACAGTACAGTTCTGACTTCTGTCTCAATGACTTCTGAAGAGAGTCCTCAACCCTCATCTTCACCCCATGACCCTGTACAGAAACAAATGGATGGATGACTGACAGGTGTCTCAGAGCTTCAACTGAACTATGACTGACTAAACAGAGCTTGTCTTGTTTTAATCAACTCAGCTGAGTCAGACATAAAAACGTGAAAAAAGACTTGTTTTGTTTGATTTTTACTGCTGAACGTCTTCACCACAAACTGCCACATGCTGCATTAGGGACATATGGAATGATGGTGGTTTTTAAGCATCTCATGGTGATATCACAGAACTTTGTACTGGATAACATATAACAACTTTAAATAAATCTATACAGCATTCCAAGTTAGTGTTTATCAGTGGCGTCACTGAGACCTGTGTGCTTTATCTACTCATCTGTTATATGAATTACAACAAAAGCCCGCAGGGACAAAATTAGAAAATCAGCAGGGGAGTGAGAGGAGAGTAACAGTGGCTGATTTTTCACAGTTTTCTTTTAGTGATAAATATAGTTTAAAAAAGTCTATTAATACAACCTTCTTTAAAGAGGTAAAATCTTTTGCAAATAATAAAACTGTCAGAGCTGAAGTTATGATGTCATTAAACATCTTTAAACATGTATCCATTCAGGTTTTAATATTTGAAACATGACTCTGCAAAATTAGATTAACAACATAATAAATAGTTTGATCAGTTGTAATGGCATAAACTTAAAAAAAAACGTAGAGTTTGCATTAATACTAGTGACATTCTATTACTTTTTATATCAGGACTACTTCCACGTTATCATTACACAGACATAACTTTGATGATCTTGCCTAAAAATCCATTATAGCCCCACCAACTTTACCCTGTGCAGGAAAAGTCCAAACATCCATGTGGGTGTTTGAGTGCTTGTGGAGATGGATGGTTCTCCCTATTTGCCTTCACTTCAGTAATGTAAAGGTTTCTGAAATGATTGTATTTCACGCTTGACTGCACGGCTACATCATTTTGTTCCAGCAGCCACTGAATTTCTACATTTTTAGATGCCTTGTGCATCATTACACGTTTCCCCAGATTTCACACTGATAGCTTTGAAATCAATGAAATCTTTGACAACTCAACTAGAATTAAACAGTGATGGTACACTATGTGTTCCCAGCAAGGCTGAGTGTGATCCAATAGTTTCATACATTAAAAAAAAGATTATGTGATTTGATAAGAAAGAAAGAACGGAAAGGAATAATACTGAGAGGACACACATTAAGGTGGCCAGGTGCACCTTGTGGTGGTGATGAGGTGTTAATCATGGACAAAAAGACCTGGAGAGTGAAGGGAATTAAAGAATGAAAAAGACAGAAAGAAAGAAATTGCAGGGAAATGAGAGTTTGGAAACAGAAAAAAATGAATGAATGAAAGAAAAGTGAGTGGACTGAGAGTGAGTAACTGAGGGAGAGGGAGCATTGGTGCTGCAGCGGACCGACTGTCACACTAACTGTCAGCGAGGTCTTTGTTGGAGAGAGACGCAGTCACTGGACGTTTACGACCAACTAAACCGGAGACAAACGCAAGAGAAGAGAGGAGAAAAGAACAAAGAGGGATCAGTCAGTTCAGTCAGTGGCTGCCTGGTGCCGCCACCTCCACCGGACAGGATCTACTACTGCCCTGCACACCATCTTCTCCTCTTCACCATCCCTCTTCCTCCTCACTTGGAGCTCACCTGCTGGTCTTCAGCAGCATGCCAGGTTGGCGGCGGAACCTCACTTTTTGCCTGCAACGGATGCACGAGGAAGGTAAGAAAGCAAAACAAATCAATGTGCGCGTGTATTTGCTCTGGATGTGCGCGTGCGTTGGCGCGCGTGTAACGTGTGCTCTGTCTGCCTAAATCTGAGCTGCTGAGATGTGAGCAGCTTGATTCAAGAGACACTTTGAATCTTTCTGCTTTATGTGTTCAGAGTTTTCTGCATCACTGGAAGTGCGCGCGCGCTCCGTTTGCGCCTGTGGTTTTTGGTTGATGCTTATTGAGAAGCACCTGCAGCTCGTGTGATTGTGCACGTATGTGAGTGTCAGCGTGTTTGTATGCTTGCATACACGCAAGGTCTGTTGTAGCCGCGCGCTGTGCGCGCACGTGTCACCGAGGGTTTGTTCCGCCGTTTCAGCAAAGTCTGCAAGAGGCTACAGATGCTGGCAGGTCATGTGTCTGTGCGTGCGAGCTAGTGAGTGTGTATGTGTGCAACTGAGGGATAATGAGCAACAACAACACACACACATGCACGCACACACACACACACACACACACACACACACACACACACACACACACACACGGAGTGCTGCGTGTTGGCCCTGCAGCTTGAACACGGTTTGTGTGTGTGTATGTTGGGGGGGGGCTGTGATGATGTTGGTCAGCTACAGTGTGCACGGCAGCGTGATCTTAATTGTGAAGAGGAGAAGCTTTTGTGTTAAATGGTACAAAACAGACTGTAATTGAAGGACCAGAAAATAGTTTGTCTACTTTAATAGCTCATTGTGTTATAATTACTGGTGTTTTATGACATTATATCAGAAAAGCAGGGCTTTCAGTGGTGTCAAATATATCTGTAAACAACAACAAAGTGTTATCCAGTTGATGTGGCAACATAAATCAAATTAGTCTAATCAACTTTAATGATCTATTATTACAGCAATCAAACAAGTCAAAAATGCAAATGTATTTTTATAGAAAGCAAAACAACCTGAACATCAGTTGATGAGTTTGCCCTTCTTTCACGTGGTTAATTGTTCCACTCATACTTTCAGGTTCAGTTCCTCTACCAGAGGCCTTGAAGCCTGAGGGATCTTTACACTGGAATCCTAATCATGTTGGGACTGCACTTGTTTAGACCGCAGTCTGAGGTTCAGGAATCTGTTGGAGCCACGGTCTAAACCAGGGGTGTCAAACTCCAGGCCTCGAGGGCCACTATCCTGCATGTTTTAGATGTTTCCCTGTTTCAACACACCTGATTCAAATCCTCTGTATTTCAACAAGTTCTGCACAAGCCTGTTAACGACTTGTTCATTTGAATCAGGTGTGTTGAAACAGGGAAACATCTAAAACATGCAGGATAGTGGCCCTCGAGGCCTGGAGTTTGACACCCCTGGTCTAAACCTTAGGGTCACAGCATCAAATGCCCCAGTGACAGAGGCCATGATATTCCACAACTTCTATATTTCCACTTTCTTGGTATTACTTCAAAACTAAGAACAAATGGTACTGAAGTCTTGTTTCTTCTTCTTGATGTTGTCACTACATCGATCAGTACTTTATAGATGTTACACCTTCTCTCAATTCCTTATAAAGATACAACATGACACTGTAAACACTGTTTCCGGAATAGCACTACAACTGGTGGCAGCTTGTTGGAGTAGCTCTGTGACTTTGCTAGCACTTGCTAGCATGTTTTTGTTCTTTTTGAGTATTTCTTGCTAGTTTTTTCTTCTGGAAATATTTTCTAAATACCTTTCTTCTGATTTGGGTGCTGTGCTGATTGAGTTTTTTGTTTGATTTGTCACTTTTTTGCCCCTTGTTATGATGCGTAACCATGGCAACAAGAGACTTGTTTACAAGAAAGAGCAGCTAACTGACATTTCTAAGGCTGAAATAATCCTCAAATTGAAACTCTGGATCCCTGATGAGCTCAAAAGAAGAAGACGTGGATGCAGAACAGGAGCAAAGTGAAGAGAGAGAAAGAGGAAGTTTAAACCTTCACTTCCATCAGTCATATTGATAAATGTGAGATCTCTTTGTTAACAAAATGGATGAACTTGAAACTCTGTTGAAGACCCAGCCAGAGTATCGGGAATGCAGCATCATGTGTTTTACTGAGACATGGCTAAAGGAACATATCCTGGACTCCAGCNAGTGTCTCAGCCAGAAGATTCTTCATAATCCACTGCAGCACAGACCGTTACAGGAGATCCTTCCTGTTCACACCTAGAACCTTCTATAATGGCTCCCTAAAAAAAAGAACAGAGCTACAACAACACTTAATTTCCCTTCGGGGATTAATGAAGTATTTTTGATTTGATTTGATTTGTAAAATCAAAAGAGTTAGTTTCAGCTTGAATCATTTGTGGGAACCATTTGCCTTAAACCATTTGAGTTTATTACCTCTGGCAGTTGAAGTATACACAAACCTGCAGTGGACAGGTGGGGAGACATTATAACATTAGAGAAATAGAATTTCAGAAAGAAAGAACGGATGAAGAATCAAATCTCTAGTTTAAAACCAAGGCTGTTGTCTATGTGTTGGAGTGAGTGTTTGTCCATATGTGCAGTTTGATAGAGATGACCGCTGTGTAATGCATTTTTATGCAGCCTTTCCACCACAATGCACCAACTGTTTGATCAAAACATCTAATTCCCCCAATTGATGAAGAAATAATGGATTAGCAGCTCAGAATGAATGATTGGAAGTTTGTTTGTGCCAGTGGGAGAAAAGAGACAGATCATTTTTATTCATGTGCTCATCTATCATGACAACAATGGGAAAAAAATCTAAAGGAACAAATAATAATGGCTCCCCTTATGTGCATGAAATAGAGGCTAAAAGGACTAAAATTGAATATGAGACTGACAAAAAGGCCAATGAAAATAGAGGTAGACTGAGAGTCATGAGATTAAAGAGATAACGTAGAGAAAAAGTTTGAAAGAAAGAGAGAAAGCTAGTTTCTAACCCTTATCTGCTGAAAGAGGAGATCCCATTAATCAGGAGACAAGAAGATCAAATAATGTGCTTGTTAAGAGAGAGCAAGTCTTTAACAGCGTGTAAGAAACTTTAGAGCCTGACTTAACTTCAGCAGAAAAAAAATAAAAAATTCAAAGGAATTTGCATTTATATCCCTGATGGAACAAGAGTGGATACAAATAATAGGAAAAAAGAAGAGAGCAGAAGGTCAGAGGAGTCAAAGAGAGCAGAGTGATATGAGTTATAGAGAGACTGGACTTCAGGTGTTAGTTGTAACATTTTACAACATTTTATCTTAATAAACACTGTTTATCAAAAACATCCAAACTTGAGCCTTAATAAAATTCATCAAGAACAAAAAGACTTTTGCAGTTTAAGTGAAATGAATGTCATTAACTATCACGACCGACAAGATGCTCTTCATTAGTTTGAATCTTAAAATGTAATTTAGCTAATGCTTGGTGATTTGTTTTAATAGACATTAACATAATCATAATATGGATGTTTTCTGGTTAAAGCTGGTGAGTAATGATAAATGTTAAATCAGAAATTTTCTTTGGTTGACATGAAGATTTTAACACTGAGTCTGTAACTGACAGTAAACTAAAACTAAAGGAAAATTTAAAATAAAGTTATTTTAATGTATTTTTTCAAACTTCAGCTTGTGTTTAGAGACAGCATTTCTAGATCCTGCATGTGCAGAGTTTCATAACCTTAACTAAATTTATAAAATTAACTAAATAGAAAATTCTATATTTTATGGTGTTAAATTTATGAAACCCAAGTTAACCAGTTCATTTTTAATGTCTGTATTAAAATAGTACCTTGATCTCTTGACCGATTCTCTCACAGAACATCCAGCTCAACCAAGTTATTTCCTTTTCTAACTTCTGTATGGTAGTTCATTCAACTGTGAACAGTTTAATCAAGTCTTTATTTATTATGGATTACAAATCCATCATGCAGTCACAGAATTCACTCCATAAAGTGCACGTGTCTCCTCAAGCACAGTGTAAACTTTAACCTGACGGTATGTCTTCAATATTTTGTCCTTCTGTTGAGGTTTCTGACTGTTTTCATCCTGCACAGACCATGTTGCATATCAACCCTTTACTTCACCATCACTGTCTTGAAATCAGTAATTTATGGTGCTCAGACAACAGCTCTCAGTCAATGACTGTCGTCTGTGACGTTAGTTCAAATGGGGTTTATTATTATCAGCTGTTGAGGCTGAAATATCAAACAGCATATTTCGCTGCAGTTTAGCAGCTGCAACTTTTTTTCTGCACAAATAGAGCTGATTGTTTTATGCTGCATTTAGGTTGATTTGTTTTATTAGCTTTGATTGTTTTTATTATGTTATTGTCTTAATGCTTTGACTGAATTATAAAGCACCTTGGGGAGTCCCCCCATGGGGACCAGGCTTCGGTCCCCACAATAACCCTCGGACCCCAGAAAGATAGCAAAAGTCAGGAAACGGGTCCCCAGGAGGTCAGAAATACAAACCCCCCCACACACACACACACTTACACACACACAAATAAATAAATAAATAAAACAAAAACAAATATTCAGACCTAATAATTTCCCCAAGCTAATTTTATTTCATGTCTATATTTAAAATCCTATTTTTATTCACATCTTTGACTCTGACAGATCAGAAGTTACATCAGCACTAGTATACTAATTTTTTAAGTACAGACTGACAATGACTTCTTACATCTTTTGCATTTTTTCTATTTGCCTTTTACAGAATGAACAAAATCTACCAAACCACCCAGTTTATAGGAACAGAGCTTGGTATAGAGATGTAACATATGCAGTGGCTTTTCATGAGCACCAAGTATTAGTCCTACAAATTATACAACAGCTGAAATTTGTCTTCTGATTCAATCCCCAAACCAACAGAAAGTGCAGCTCAGAACCTCTGCCATGTGGCAGCAGCCTCAGGCACAAGGTTTCATCATGTTTGTCCCAGTGGTGTTTCCTTAGTGTGGCACAATTTGGAAGCCATCTTTAGTCCATGCATTTTCTGGCAGGGCACACAGAGCCAGAAGGGATTTTTAAAAATGAGTGACTCGTTATCAGTCTGTCAAAAACATGGTAGTTTGATTACAAATTAATTAAATGAAATTAAATAAATTAAATGTATAACAATAAGCTTAATGTGCTTCATATCATACACAATATTTACTCATTTTATATTTTAGTACTACATTGTTATTCAGCCCAATCAAAAGCTATAGAATGACAATAATAGTTGAATTGATTTGACGTTATTAACAAGTATTTATGGCACTTGGTATGACAAAATGCATTCAGTTTCAGTAAATACCAGACTAGTGCTGCCACGAATAGTTGATTAGTCACGATTATGTCAACAAACAAAATCGTCGACAATATATTTAATAATCGACGTCATCGTTTATTCTATGAAGCATTGTTTTTCTTTTAGTTTTTTTTATCCCGCTGCTTTCCGACTTTCTGCTCAATGCATTAAATGAAAGCATGTCGTCTTGTTAGCTGCTAACATTAGCCTGGAGTTGCGTATATTTACATGTTAAAAGGTGTGTTGGGTTGGCGAGCGTTGCATAGAGCATCCGGTCTTCTTCTTATAGTGTACCTTTTATTGAATGTCTAACACAAGCATCTCTCCACTGTGCAACAACTGAACGAGTTCAGAACTTTCTTTTTTTCTGTCTCCAATACTGTAATTTGATGATTACTGTAATACAGGACATAAAAACGCACTCCAATATTCAAATTACCGTAACACACTGAGTAAGAGTGCACTTGAATATTCACATTTAATATTACAGCTGTAGCAATAGTGATTTCCTTACCATTAGCAAACATATGTCATTTATATGCTCTAACTTTATAAATGCTAATGATTTATTGTATACTGCTACGTTAAAGATTCCCTCTGGCATCTTAGACCCAGCTTTGGCTGAAAATCAGATCTCCATGTATGTGAAACACTTTTTACCCTTCGTAAACCTGGTTTTCAAACTTTTTCAACATGTTCATGTAGTTTTTCCATATGAGAAGCTACAAAAATCAACACCTAAAAAAACTGTGATGTATATTTTTTAATAATTTCATCAGTATTTGAAAGGAAAGGGGTGGGACTTATAAACTTCTACTGGAACCAGCAACTAGAAGCTTGCTTTTTTTTCATTTGTTTGCTTTAATATTCCACATTGCGTTTCTGTGTTTAGACTAGTATGGTGTCTTTCTTAGGAAATACAAACATTGTGAGGTTTGTTCAGGTGGTTGGGTCATTTGTGAACTATATTTGCCTTAAAGAAAGAACTAAGTTTGAACTAGTTCAGTTCAACTAGTGTGAACGAGGCTGCAGCAGTTGTGAAATTATTTTTATTTTTTGCTGCATCTCTGCCAATTGCTGTCAATGCATAATGTCTCGTCACTATTTCGTCACTCAGTTTTTAGGTTAAGGAGTCAGTCTGAATGTTATTTTAATTATTTTGAAAACAGTGCATGTATAAGATGATGTACAGTACTTTATGAGAAATGCTGCACTCTTTAAGTCGTTATGAGTGTTAATCATATTTTTTGCCAGTGTCATAATCATGTAAAAGTGTTTTTGTGGACTCATGGAAATCCATTACATTGGCATTCTGTGACGTTCTCATAAAAATAGCCGTGGTAATCTTAGTGTGTTTGTGATGCATGTAGAAGGCATGTAGCTGTAGGTTAACAGTGGGCGAGAGCAGTAACGCTGCTTTAGTCATAATAGGATCTGACGATGACTCATGCACAGCAAAAAACACAAACACTCTCTTTCCTCCTCTCATATTCTCTACCTCCTAATCATCTCAGTCTTCCTCTCTTTTTTCACAATATCCCTTGATTCCCTTTTTTTCATGAGTATTTTTTATATCCTAACCACCCCCTCGTGTCTTTATGTCTTATCATGTATAATTCCCTCGTGCATCTCAGCTGTTTCCTGTAGTTGGGTTACAGTACTTTGCTTTTTTTCTTGTCTATTTGTTTATTCTTCTGGAACTGCACTCCCATGGTAGCTTATTTCACCTGACTCGTATTCAACTTTTGCATCACTGCCAGCATCTTTTATTTGATTCTAATTTGTTCTTCCTGTTTTATTCTTTATCCTTATTTTATCTCTTGCTCTTTTTATTTATTTTTTTTCAACTCTATGAGGTAAAGTCTGAACGAACCTTGCTGTTGATTTGGTTTTGTACATGGATACAGTGATTCAGTTGTTTTTTTTTACATCTCCAGCTGTCATTGGGTAAGAGGCGGGGTTACACCAAGACAGGTCCATCACAGGGACACATACAAACTACCATTAACACACATACTGTACTCACACCTAGGACCAATTTAGAGTTACCAATTACCCCCCTGCATGTTTTGCTCTGTGGGAGGAAGCTGGACTTCCATGGAGAAAACCCACAAATGCAAAGGCAGAATATGAAAACTCCATCCTCAGAGGACCTGGTCTGGTTTTGAACCCATGACGTTTCTACTGAAAGGCAAGAATGCTACCAGTTGTGCCATCATACAGCCCCTAGATGGATATATTTAACTTTAAAATGTGAATATTTTAAACCAAATACTCCAACACCCTTTCAGCATGCTGGTTTAAATGTAAATAAAGTAAAATAACAAATAAATAAAGGAAGTATCTGATCAAAACATTTGTTTCACAAAGACCAGAAAGTGAACATATTGGAAAGCTGCAGGTTTTTAGCATTTTCTTGTATTTAAGTAACAATTGAGACATGGAAATGTATGTGAAATGATTCAACAACAATGCACATACTCATCCCACAACTATGTGTGTGCACACACACACAAACTGTATGTGAATATGGTTTTTCACCTTCCTATAATACAACCTCAAATTTCAAAAGTTGGAACTGTAAACTGTAGTGATATATTGAGTGTTGTCCTTGGTTTATGTTTAGTTGTTAGAATTGTTGATGCTGTGGATCTCTCTCGGAAAACTTAGTCAAACTCTAGAGTATCTAGAATATTTGGCACAAAGGCCAATTAAAACTTTATTAAAAGCATTATGTTGTTATGTTGGCCGTTTGAGGCAGTATCAATGTCTCTTGACTTGCAACCATTAGGAATGAACCCTGAGGACACTGTGGACATTCAGGTTTAATAAATATGTAGATCTTTGAAGAAACAGACATTTTATGTTTCTGATCAAAGGCAAAAAAATCCATTGAGACTCTTAAAGTACAAAAGCTATTTATAATGTCTGCAAAGTCTTTATTGTTTTTGTTTAAAGAAAAACAATGAAACAGCACATCATCTTCTGAATACAAAGGAAAATAAACGTTAAAACTAGGTTCAATAATAAAAACTAATAAACAATAAAATAAAAATGAAGACAAAGCTGATGGTTATAGTTAAATAGCTTTGGCACATCAGCAGTAGCCTGAAAAAAAATGTTCTTACACAAACACATACATCCATGGAGCCTGGAGGTGGGGGAGAGGTGGTCTTGTGGAATCTGGTAATCTTTGGTTGGTTTGATCCAAACATTTTATACCACGGTAACTGAAGCAGGTGCTGGACAGGGTGGGGTGGGTCTTTGAGGATGTGATGTGAGCCATGCAGGAAGCAGGAGGTGGTGCGGATGTCTGACAAACATACACTGATAATTCTTTTTCCTAGTCACCTGCTGTATGGCCACCTGCTCTTCTTTAGTGCAGCTGGTTAACTACGCAGTATGCCAGGTGTTGAGTCCTAAGTCCTGTAGTTTTGTGATGGGTTTGCCCAGCAGGATAGTACTAAAAGCTAAACATGAAGTTAATAAAAAACATGTGGAATAATGTGTTGCTGTGCACCAGATGATCCTGTGTTGTCCATAATCTCTTGGCTGTTGCTTACTGGGTGGACCTGTTCTCTCTGTAGACAAATTGGAACTGGTCAAAAGAGGCTGATATGGCATCCCTGATGTCTTTCATGACCAGTCTTTCCAAGCATTTGGCAGGTAAGAGAGTGAGAACCACAATCCTGTAGTCATTCAGGCATGTGACTGCTGATTAAAATAGATGTTTTCAAGTATGATGGGACACATGATAGAGTTGTAAAATGATTCTAATTGCTTTTAAGGACCTCTGTCAGCTGGTCATCTTAGTCTTTTGTCTTCTTGACAAATGTAATCTGCACTCTCAGTTCTGTACTGGGTTGGGGTTGTACTTATCCAGTGGGTATAACAGTTTAACTGACCTTCTACCTCTCTGTCTCATTCTTGATTAAAATCTGCTGAGCTTTTTCAGAGCTGGTTGCTCACTGAGTCAACACGGTGTGTGATTGAATTGCTTGATTTGTTTTGATCTTTGAGCCCTTTAAAACTTTATGAGTCATATTGTTGAATCTCACAAAAATGGGGCCCGGTAGGGGTCAGGTGTAAAAATAAATTCTGATGTTGTAAAAAGTCGTTCCCTCAGAAGGCATGGATGTGGAATTTTTCCCTCGGTTTAGACATCCCTGCACACAGATTTGCAATCCATTTCTTCAGTTTATTGAACTGGACTTTAGGCAGTATTGTTTCCATGAGGTTGGTCAGATAGTCTCCGATACATTTCTTGTATCAGTAAATGCAACAGAAACTGCTGATAAAACCCAGATGTCGTCTTGCTAACCATGTTGAGCTGGACGATGAACACAATGATCACTTCAATTAAACCAAGTTATCTTTTGTGTGACACAAATATCACGGGTTTAATCTGTAATGCATATGGCTTTGCAAAAATCCAAACTCTACATCCATCCAACCTTAAAAAATCCACTCAAGTTTGCAAAATAAATAAATAAATTTCTCTCAAAGATCAAAATATTTCCCTATAACTTTTAAAAACAGGCTTGGTTTTAGTGAGTGTAGGGATTTCTTTTTACCTGAGACAACCTAAAAGGTTAGTTTGAGATACTAATAGAGTATCTTCCAGTTGGATTTATTGATACATGAAGAAGTGTAATTCTGTTAAGAGGTTCAGCTTTACTCAACTAACTGGCAAAATCCAAATCTGTGCACACAGTTTAATAAACTGAGGGACCAGTTTATCAAAATTGAGAAGATTGACAAAGTGAAAGAATATATTCTAAATCTGTTTTTACAGTTTAATAAAGTCAGGTAACAGACTGTAACTATATTAACACAGGTAATAGACAGATAGTAAATTCCTCCACATGGTTTAAGAAACTGAGCAAACAACTTCTCACAACTTCCAATTTACTTCTACTCCTCTTGGTCTCCATACACAAATATAAAGATTGGGTTTCCCTCAAAAATGTAATTGTTTCAAATAAATGTCTTCTTACTTTGTCAAACTGAAATCAGACATCTGCTCCTGTATGAGAGATTTAGGATAAATGGTTTTGCACTTTTATTTAACTTTTTAGGTCACGTGATTTGCAAAATGCTTCAAACTGCAAATTAACATTCACCTATTCACACACACATTCACACATTTGGTGGTCATAAACTACATATTATTGCTTTGGGGCAGGCTGACAGAAGTGAGGCTGCTTTTCCATCGGTACCATGGGCCCTCTGACCACCACCACATGACCCAGATGGCAGGTGTTATATAACTTTGTTCCATAACATTATTCCTCATAAAGGGACACAACTTTTTCATCTCTGTCCTTTGTTTTCCTACGATGTCGCTTGATGGTGCAGAATCAAACTAGAAGCTTTGTTATTTCTCATATCACTAAGGTTATCAGCCTATCAGCTCTGCAGCTTTCCTGCATTGTGACAGAAGACAATAGAGGTGACCTGGGACAAAGCATCATGTCCAAATTAAGTCCAGGACTTCAGGGTGACTTGATTTATTTTCATCCCTATAAAGTAGGTTCTGGATAATGTTTTTTTTTTTCATGTTAATTTAGTTGTACTTCACCTATGTGTTTTTCTCATATATTTTTAAACATAAACAGTCCCGTCCTATAATCTAATATTTTATACTTTTACTGCAAATTCACAGTAACCGTTATATATGTCTGTATTACATATGTTGGTTTTTCTCTTCATACCACATATCTGTGTTCTTCTCTATCTGCATCTCTACTGTCATTATCTTCTTGCAAAGACAATCATTTGTCTTCAGTAGGATGTATTATCTGTGCTTCTGTTCATTTGTCCTCACTGCATCCCAAATTTAAATTACCGTTTGCCTCTCTGTACCACCAAGCGTTGTCTGAATACCTAACTGTGTGTATGTTCTTTGTCCTGCAGCATTGACAAGGCTTTACTCTGTCCTTGTTCTACATTCTGCATGTGCACAGTGTCATTATCTGACCATAATCTATCTACCTTACCTCTTCACTGTTGTGCTGAATCATGATAAATCCACCTACAGGATTCTCTTATAGCAGAAGATTCCATGTAATTAAATTGTTTCATCGAAATATCAAGTTACCAACTGATAATTTATGGTTGCTGCTTGCTAAATAAATAATAAAGTGTGTGTGGAGCAGTTGAAGGAAGTTTGATGCCCTTAAGTTTATTGCTGTTTTGTAGAAGAAATAAATAGTCATGACACAAATTTCAAAAATACAAAGTTTTTTGCCATATACTCTTTTTCAAGAAGCTTCCAAGTCAGTGTCAGCCATCTTCTCCTGTGTTCACTTATCTCTTGACACCGCTTGCCTTTAACCTCATCAATAACCCCTTTCTGTGCTACTGTGCTCTCTAATATCTGATTACGGCCCGTCTAGGTATGAAATAACACTTTTTTATTTTTCTGTTGTAGACTACTGTTGCAAGCCAGTTCCTTCAGACACTTTAGTGAATGAAATGCTCAAAGTTATTTTAATAACAGCATCTAAAAATGAAACTGACTGCAATTTCTGGACTGTGATTCAGCTTTACAGAAGGTTGACTGTAAGGATTATTTGTTGACAGATTTAGGGAATTTAGGTTTGGCTAAGTCTCAAAACTGATCCAGCTTCTTCTATTCCAGCCTTCAGGACCTACTGCCCTGCAAGTTTTAGATGTTGCTTTGTTTGAACACATTAGATTCAAATACTGTATCAATAGAATCTTGTTAATCAGCCATCAGTTGAAATTAGGTGTGTATAACATGTAGGGCAGTCAATCCTCTTACAGTGTTTAACTGTCAAGGGAGAGAAAATGGATAATTTGACATCCAGTTTATGACATAATTTTAAATGAACGACCTTCTTGTTGGTTTGGTTAATATTTACTCATTTACCAAGAAAATAATTCACATGCTTAGGAGAGACTGACTTAGTATCAGATGTAATTGTTAAAAGTTAAAAGGACCTAACGGTGCAGACTAAGAGGCAGCTTATCAATGCAAACATGTTTTAATAAGATGTTAGAGTTCTTGGTTTTGAGTTTGTTTTATTTTTCATGATTCATTTTTTCCTGTGATTTTTTTTTTCTGTATAAATCTTTAATATTTGTATTTTGAGTTCTTGTTTCGTTTTTTCACTAAATGTCTATTCGGGCTGTTTACAGTCAGTGGCTCCTTTCTGTCTGCCTTTTTAGTTTAAAAATCTTATTTCCTCCCTGTGTTTTAGTTTGTTATTTAGTTTCTATCTGGTTTCTCTCTGTTCCTCAGTAACTGCTTTCTGGTTTGCTCTCACCTGTTCACCATCATCCTGATTAGTCTCCTTGCTCCTGTTCCACAGCTGCACTCACTCTATAATCACCACCCTCAGGATAAAACTTCTATCTCTCAGCCTGGTAAAAATTCAGGGTCTGAATTCTTCGAAGGCTGGATTCGTCGGCTGTTTACGTCACAGCGCCACAACTTGGCCTGTCCCAATTCGAAGACTCCTTCGAATGCGGTTGACGAATCCAGCCTTTTTTTCCCTGATTTGAGGGCTGGGTCCGGTGTATCCTTCGCCGGCCGACATATCCCAACATGCATTGCGGGTCAAACAGGAGATTAATGGCGGACAGTGAAGTGAAAGCTACGCCCGGAGATGATTGAATTTACAAGCTTAAAACTGTTAGATTTAGGACTTTGGTCATTTATATAAAATATTCGAAAGTTATTTTAGTCTGAAATATTACGGTAAAAGTGCTTGTATTGCGGTCTCGGCTCGTATGGCAGGTCCTGTAAGCAGCTCCGTTCAGTTTTTTTTTTTTTAATTGCGACCGGAGTTTTATATCTTTTCGGGCCAAAAGAAGACAATATTGTACATTATCAAAAATAAATGTGTAAAATCACTTTAACACCTATATTTACAACTTTTGCTAAACATATATAAACCTGCTACATTAATTTCTGAGCTATGAACAAATATTCAAGGTTAACATGAAATAATAAAAATACAGAAGGCAGAAGAGCCTTATTTTTCTCATAAAAAAGAAAAACAAAATAACAGTATATATATTTATTGCGGGATTAACCAACTAAACTAAAGACCGTTTCTTCAAATATTTTTAAGCAGTTCTAACTGTTCAGGCCAGAGTCGTCACGGTTGCTAGGCAACAGCACATTCGCGGGGGTGGGGGTGGGAGTTTATCTGAAGGTTAGACCTGTCCCAATTCACAGCTGTTAACATCCGGTCTACCCGGTCGAAGAAGTACGCGGCCCACGCCGACCGGGTAGACCGGGTCCTTCGAAGTATGCAGACCCTGAATTTGGACACAGCCTCAGTGTTTCAACGCCAACATTCAATATGTTTTGCCTTTGAAGTTCCAGTTTCTCATGTTTGTAACTACATGGTTTAGTTTGCTGCCACAGCAGCCTTGTTTTCTTTAAAAGCAAACAAACAAACAAACAAAGGCACAAAGAGGAAGAATAGAAAACACAGGATAAAGATCGAGAGACAACAAGGGAGCAACACAAGAGAAGGTTGATAATCTGATGACTCTGAAAACCCAAAAACTATTTAACTGTTGGGAGGCTGATTACTGAGTGAAGGCAGGTGGATTAATATACCAGTTGAATAAATAGCAGGTGTGACTGTCTGAATGAACTGAGAAAAACAATAAAATATGGCTCATGATAAACAGTAAGTTAAATAAATAATGTGCATACATGAAGAAATAAATAAGAAAATAAAACCCACATTCATGACATCATAATACAAGTTGCTATGAACTCTTGAATATAAGAATGGTCATGTGTATATAACAAGAACAAGGTAAATGTAAAAAAAAAAAACACATTTAAGTACAAAGATGGTAAACTTGGTCAGGTGATAAAACAACAGAACCCCCCCAAGCTAAAGGTTTTAGTGGCTTTAGTAAGACTAGTTAAAGGAACCAAGAAGGAAAAGCTTTACAAAGTAAAATAAGACAAAGACAAGCATTTCATAGACATACAGAACAAAAGCCAAATTCCCTGAACACAGTACAGTAGTAAAACAAAAGAAAACAGTTATAAAAAAACCTCAGTAAACAAAAAAAAAAAATTAACAGAACATGACAACAGTTCAAGAAGGCAAAAAGCAGATCTAAACAGAACAAAGTTCACAAACTATGACATTCATCGCTAACTGGAAAGGCCACCCTGATATGATTATTATTCAAACAGTCACATTTCTAAAACTAAAAGTAAATCCCATGTTTTTGCTGAAAATGGTCAAAGAAGTCTCTTCCAAAAACCTTAGCAGTGTGATAAAAAATACAGCTACAGAATTTATTTTCTCGTGATTAAAACACATTCAAAATATATCAAGAGAACATAATAAAGAATAAATTAAATTGAAGAGATGACAATCTGGGAGGCAGGGAGGACGGATTGTTTTCAATCCCAGTGAGAAATAAACTTGTTAGGTGTAAAAGTGAAATATGACTCAGGTACGATACCCATTATACCATTTTCCTGACAAATGAGAAGTCTCTGAGAAATTCATCTCAACCAGGGAACGTTTGTCATAATTTATGTTTACATACAAGAAGAAAACACATTTACAAGTTATCACGATACCTGGAACATCTGAAGAACTAATGCTCATATACATTTATAAGATTAACAGCCACTTCAGCTGATGGTATTTCAGCTCAGCCAGTCATAGATATGAATGAAATAATTTATTTAACAAATATATCTTACTGTCAGCGGTTTTTATTTTTATTTCACGTGGTCTTCATTTAACTTCATTCAGTATTTATGACATCACATCATTGTATAAGTTGTAACCTGTGTGGTTATGTAGGTGGTTATTCTTCTCTGATCATGCAGTCTACAGCCAAACTGCAGATTAGTTTTTAATCCTGAAATAGCCTTGACTTCAGTGACACTGTCTCTCTGTGACTAGAAGTGGTGCTTCTGAGTGTGTGTGTGTGTGTGTTGCCTTCTTTGGATGAGAAAGTGTGAGATTAAATGTGTTGTTCTTTGATGATGTGTGTATGTATGTATGTTTGTATGTGTGGTCCCTTCTGCTGTGCAGTTAGAGCTCAGTGAACTCTGGAGCAGCTCCTCAGAGACTTTCCTGCCTTTTGGCCTTTTGTGTGGGTATGTGTCTCACATGTGTTACTGTCTTGTCCGTGAGTGTGTTTGAACCTTTTTATTTATAATGATAATAATAGTGCGATATCTTTGTTCATATCAGTAATTTTTTCTGTCTAATTAAGTATTACACAGTCTTTATATAAATAAATAACCAAGACTTTGGGGTAATTTGTGTGACCAACCTGCTTTAAATCTGATGGTTTTTATTCATCTATATTCTAGCAAGCATAAAATATGTCACATCTCTGATCGTCTAAAGGTCTTTCTCAGTAGCTTTATATGTCAGTCCCATGTTTTTGACAGAAGACACGCTTTATTCTGTGAAACAATATTTTCAATATAAGGTATAATTATCTGTTTGTCCAAAAGGGATTAAATGATTCAGATAGTCTCCACATGTGATTCTCCATATCTAATGCACTTACACAAGAACCCCATGGTCATAAGTTTGCATTTCCTCTTGAGTGGAAAACATTGTGTTTGATCTCTGTGAATAAGAAGCCATGTCCCAGTGTGACTACAGGCCAGTGGCTCTGACCTCACACATCATGAAGGCCTTTAAGAGACTGATCCTCCAACCTTTGGTCAAACCATCCCTTGACCCCCTCCAGCTTGTCTACCAGCCCAGACTTATGGTGGATGGTGCCGTCACTGATCTTCTTCATCACATCCATACCCACATGGACAAGCCTGGAGCTTCACAGAGGATTTTGATTTTGGATTTCTCCAGACTATTTAACAACATCCACCCTGCACTGCTGCTAGAGAACTAAAAATTCATGCAGGCCAACCCACCCATGACATCTTGGATTATGGACTACCTCACTGAGCGCCCCAGTGCAGAACTGTGTTAAGTACTGTGGTTTATAGCACAGGGGCTCCACAGGGAACAGTACTGGTCCTCTTTCTCTTCACCTTGTATACCTCTAACTTCAGGTACAATGCTGAGTTCTTCCTTCTTCAGAAGTTCTCTAATAACTCTGCAGTTGTAGGGTGTATTTTGAAAAGAAAATCTTGGTGAACTAAAGAGGTGGTAGAAAGCTTTGCGGACTGATGTGAGCACAACTATCTCTAGATAGTTCTCTAGATAGATCTCTATTAATCAGCTTGTGGTGAACTTCAGAAGATCTGTGTGTCAGGTGGATGTTGTGTCTGATTACAAAAACATCAGACAAAATTTGATTGTGTACAAAGCTTTTAACCCTTTACAATTTTTAAATTCACTTTAAAATATTTTTTTTCCCACACAGCAAGTAGAATAGATTATTGATGCATTCAAGCTCATCTTCTGCTTTTGTGTTTTAATTTGAAGGACACTACTAAAATATTGCTGCTTTCTGGAATTGCTGTTGATGGTGTTTCCAAAGTTGCTGCTGTTGGCTGGTTTTTATTGTCAACTCAGTGCCGTGGTTGACAGTTATTTTCTTTAAAGTTTGTTTCCAGTTTGTGTTGTGTAGTTACTCTTTTTAGAAAGATGTATTCATAAAATTAAACATTATTTATATATATTTATCTGATACTGTCTCTTCTCAGATGGAGGCTTACTGTTTGGAGTTTGCATGTTCTCGTGTATGAGTGGGTTAACTGACAAGCCTAATTTTGCACCTAATGTAAGGAGTGTGTAAATAGTTGTTCATCTCTATGTGACCCTGTAATGGTCTAGTAGCCTGAGGTTTAACCTCACCTCTTGCTGAATGACTGCTGGACCAGATCCTCTGTCCTTGTGGAGAAACAAGCAGGGAGAGATGGATGTATTTTCTCTCCCATTCTTGTTGCTTCTTGGTGCAACAAGATGCTCTTCTGCAGGATAAGGGCAAGTTCTAGAATTTAACATGTAAAAATAAATTTGGGATAAAACTATTATAAATGCTTTATACTTTATAAGTAGCAGGTTAATCAGAGAAGCTTAGCTAAATAGCAAATATGTGTGTTTGGGTTTAATCAAATTTCCATAAATGGAAGCACATCCATTGTAGACGGTAGCTGTTGCTGGGTTGGCTTAGCCGCCTATGCAGATTTCAGGCATCTCCATAATTAGGAAAGTGTTAATTGCACACCCACGTGCATCTTATAAGTCAATTATGGGCTAAACTGATTGTGGGCTATGAAAAGGAATGACACATATATTTAAGTACATACACACACAGAGATACACAAGCACCGCTAGCTCTATGCCTACCTCAAACATTTCCAATAATACATATAATACATATATATGTTTTATACATGTTTATACATGTTTTTATTTAAGTATTTACAAAGTAATAAAGCAGTGAATGTTCTTGCAGCTTACATATATTGATGGAACATTACACAGATTATAATAAATATAATAGCTTGATTTGATTATGCAGGTAGTATGATTTGTGTTATTCAGAATATATATATTTTTAATTATATATATATGATCATACTTAACTCTTTTACTTAAAGCCACATTTGATCTTGTGTCTGTAGTTCTAGTTATTCTAGCTGTATGATTTTACAAGGAAGGTGAGGGTTTGTTAGTACTTGGGGCTGTGTTGTATTTTTGATCTACAATACATTTTTCTCATGTTATTAGACTACCATACAGATAACAGTCATGACCCAGTTGATAAACAACTCTGTTGATCAGAGAGGAGGTGAGAGGGTAATCAGATTCATTTGAAAAGGCCTTCAATATGAAGAGAGGAAGGTTCTTCACCAAACTGGATTCTTTTCAGTCAATTATAATCAAACCTTGACATCAAAAATTGGATGGTGCTTTTAACTGAGGCTGGAATGTCAATTAAATTTGTGACTAGCTGAAAGAATCTCAGCATTCACATTTTTTTCTGTCTCAAGTACATGCTGCATTATAAACATTTAGTTCTAGTAGTAACAGATGAACGGGACATTCAAGCCTGGGACTTGAACTTAAAATCCCCATAGATTGTTAGCAAAATATAATTTGCTACCACAATATAATGTGTACAAACAGGAGGTGAGGAGATTTCATCCCCTTTTAAAGCTCTGTACAGAGGTCAGCTCTACTGGTCTGACTTGGAACCACCAAACGTTCTGCTAAAAATTTAAATATAAGCTATTTGAATTATGCATTTTCTGAGCCATATTGTCTGTAATATATTTTTATTATATTTCTTATACAAAAAAATTATTATCAATATTAATTCAGCCATATAAATATACTTTAACCTAAAGCATCTCGTTTCTTTGTACCATTTTGAACAGTGCTCAGAATGAACAATAACTTGTTTTTAATATGTGCATTTCAATACAAATAAAACAATATTAGTTTTTTGGCAATGAAAAGTTAAAAAAACAGCATAAGTACATTGATACTACAGTGAACATCTTTACATTGAAAGTTCTGTATAAGAATGATAATCAAATGTATAGTTTAATAAATAAATACCCAGAGCATTATTTTGGCAACAGTTTGAGATCTTGGAATGTTTAAAGCTAAAGCATCTGTGAAATTACTTGAAACACTGAAACCAGTGATAGTCTGATACACTCAGTCTGTGTAAGTGGGAGGAAGCAAGAAACATACTTGTTGCATGTTGAGGACTGCAGTTTTACACACTTGGCTCTGTAAAGAACTGGTACAAGGAAAAACAATGTGAAGCAGACTGATGTTCATTCCGCCTTTATATGAGAGGTTATAATATTTTCTTTTTAAAAGTCTGCAGGAATGTGTGTGTGTGGCAGCCAAGTCTGTCCTGTTGTCACACTGTCATCTCTTCCCTCCACCACATACAGAAAACACTAAATACATTCTCAGCTGTGCTAATTACACTTTAAATAACAACTTTAAAATCTGTATACAAACCACTCAGACAAAAAATGTCTCAACTGTGGAGGGAACAAAAACTTTGATTTTGGTGCTTAAACATGTTTAGAATTATTGTTTTACAGTTTAACTGTGTTGTCTGACCTGTCATTAGGAACAATTTAAAAGACTTGTGTTCCTTGTTACAATGAACTGTTTTATTTTTAACCCCAAATTTCAAATAGTTTCATTGGCTCTTTATTTTTAGTGTTGTAATAGTTGTCTAATATTAATAATGATATAATTAGTTGGAAATGGAAAAAAATGCCAAATAATGTGACATCAGAGGCTTTTTATCCATTTCCTCCCATTCATTATCCCTCTGGCAAATAATGTCCTGTGGAGATGTGTGTGTCTTCATTAATGTTCAGCTAATGAGCCGACATTGAGCGAATAAATTGTCAGTGAGACACACCGACATGAAGTTGGCAATTACATAAATGCACATGAGGGTTGAACCAATGTCAGAAATGTTTTTGAATTTAAGCCAAGTTTGAGTTGGTGTAAAAAATGAAGATCGATTCTGTCGTTGCCTGTTTCTGTATGAGCTTGTTCATTTATGCTTGCAGCCAGTGTGTGTGTGTGTGTGTGTGTGTGTGTGTGTGTGTGTGTGTGTATGTGTGTGTGTGTGTGTGTGTCCTGTTTCAGTTCATCGTGTATCTGTGATAGCTCACCTGTGTACAGAAGCAGAGCACACACATTTTACTTGACAACTTTATTTGGACACTTGCTGCACATGCATCATTTATGCAGTGTAGCTCTGAAACCTGAACTGAGGGGAAGAGAACGGGAAAAAGAGATAAACCCAGTGAAAAGAAAACAAGCTTAAATTGAAATGAGAAAAGAAAATGTGAGAAAACCCCCACCCCACCTAAAACTAAACCTGAACATGAACCTACTAGTTATAGTATCAAGAGCTGAATTTAGACATTTCCATTAAACACATTTCACATTTTATAGGCATCAAACACAACAGGAGAGAAAAACAGACTTTGAAATACTAGTGAGAGAAATGTGTGTGGGGTGAAACAAAGAAGAACTGCTCAGGTGCCTTGACAGTTTACCAGAGTTTAGTATTAAACATTAATATTTTCACAAGACTGTAAAGTGCCATCCCATATTAGACTATAACTAATAAGAGGCAGTTGATAAAGGTGGGCAGGATGACAAGACAGATACTTTATACAATGTATTATATGTGTATTTATTATTACATGAGAAATTAAAATCCCGAAAATATGAATCATAAGGATAAAACTCACAGCAGAAATGCAGTTTGTGATGTGGCTTTTTAAAAAAACTGTTCAGTACTACTTTATTTATTTTATGTATGTACTTCTGCATCTTAGAATCAAGTAATAAAACTAACTCTGAAACAAACACTTTTGTGTTCATTTAGTTTCAAAATACAACCTGAAAGTTGGCAATTAATTTTGGCAGGACAATAAAACTACTGCAATTCAACTCTTGTTGACCTGCCACACTTTTAAGATCAGCGATATCACAAAATGAAATGCAAATAATCCAAAAGGAAGTGTTTAAAAAACTGAGTACGAAACAAACAAACAACTGCAGGGAAAAAATCCAAAACAGCACAGTTCTGCTCTTGTTATATTCTCCACTCACCCCTCCAGATCACATTATGGGGATCTTTGAGCTGTTTTGAAATATGAATGATTAGTATTTGCTGTTGGACTGTGGTCTGGGTTTAGCCAGTGCTTTTCCAAACAGTTTTAAGGATACCTCACAAACCGCAGGAGCTTTGACAGAACAGCAGTCTCTGATGCTTTGAGAAAGGTCAAACCTCCATAAATAAATTTAAAGGACAGCTTTAAGACAAGAAACCTCATCAAACCAGTTATCTCAACTGTCACTTAGAAACATTTACACCTCTGTTAGTGAAGGACAGACAGAGAGTGACACAAAGTGGAGCAGATTAGAAAAGCAGACTATCAACCTGGTCACGAACTTCCAAATGGGCCACGGATGCTGTAGGGTTGCTGTAAGGCTGCACAAAGGAAGGAGTAGGAAATGGTCCAAAAATCATTAGTAGTGCGTTCGCAGGTGTTAGAATGTGTCATTGTGATCAAACCTTAACAGATCGGATTTTGTGGCGTTTAATAAAGTACAGTAATAGATGTTGTGATCCCAAGTGAGAGTAACATCAAGAAGGGCTCTGAGAAGCTCAAGCTGAAAAAGGAGAAACATAAGTTGTGTAAAATCAAAACCCCAGACAAGACAGTGATCATCAGATCAATGATACCCAAAGTGAAAGAATGGCTAGAGCAGATCCCAGAAGGATCATCTCCATTCAGGAGAACACAATCCTGGTACCAGTGAGAATACTGCATATAACCCTCAAACTCCGGTGAGCTGCCACTTTGGAAGGTGAACTGAGATTGTTTATAATTTCATTCCTCAGAGAGAAAAAATAAAAACCCAATTTCCTCATTGTGTCATATAAAACTGTCCAATACATTTTCTTAAGAAGTTGATATTTCTGTAAAAACACTGAGTTGTACTTTAGTAGAAAGGATTGGCCTCGCCCACTTGATCAGCCTATGTTGAAGCTACGTACCATAGGATTGCTTCTTTTAATATCAAAGCTGCTGTGCAGTGACCATCAGAAGCATGGACAGAACATTTTTTAAATTATTTCAAAGAAAATAAGCCTGCAAATAAATATCCCATAACCTGAACCCAGTCTTCCCTGAACTAATCAATTAAATACAAATATTCCATAAAAAAGAGCTTACAATAAAAGCAAATAAAACCTTGGTCCAAGAGATCATAAATACACATTAATATGTGCATAAAAATCTCTTTATTCAATCCAATATTTTATTGTCTTCAATAGTTGTTCAAACAGCATGTTGTCCTCTTTTCATTACTGGACTTTCAACTGTCTTTGTTTGAGGTAAGGTTTTTAATAAGCTCTCCGGAGTGTATTTGGCTGTGTTCTTTTGTTTTCCTCTTTTCATTTTCTCTTCCATATCTGTAGTTCTGTGCAAACAAAAGGAAAAAAAAACTCATTCTGAGGTAGGACATGTGTTTTCTACTTTCCAGTATAACATTAGCAACATTCTGGTTTGAAATCAGAAATTTGCTCTCAAAAAGTTCAAAAATCAAAAACATTCTGCTGGTGCGCATACTTTTCATCACCACACTGCAAGGTTGTTCTGCATCTGTCTGCTTCAATCTCCATTCAAGTCACCTTATCTATAACAGGTTTCAGCCCAGGAAAGAAAAAAAAAGCAGTAAAAACAGAAGCATGTTTTATAGTCTTGTTTCTATCTGAGAATCCTTTATTGATTGGATCATCCATCTTAAGGAGGAACACATAAAAAAGACAAAGACGGGAAGTTAAAAGCTGTCCAACTTCTCAGGTACAAAACTTTTTCTTTGAA
>SSNP01000003.1:10147350-10169850 GCA_006937955.1 Pachypanchax playfairii | reverse complement strand
TTTTCTAGAAATACGTATTTATGTGTGTTACATATGGTCCTATAGTGTATGATGTAGGCTGTAGGACCTTGTTGGCTTCCATGACAAGGTTGAGCTCATGCACATGATCCACCGGTCCTCTCTTGTTGTTTGTAATGTAGTACTTGTATTCTTTTATCTGCATTTGTTGTTCTTTGATCTCTATGAAGCACTTTGTGGCAAACCTGTTTGATAAAAGCACTTTGGGGATAAATTAGGTTTGGCTTCCAGAAGAGTAAAAAAGGAGAAGAATGTTGGAGGACAGCAGAAAGATTGGAAGAGTCAGACAGGAAGACGGGAGAGAAATCGATGATGAAGATCAGATGGGCACTGGACCAATAGAAGGAGCGAAGGCTGTATAAAATCAGCAGCTGAAGATTGTGTGCTTTTCAGTGAGTTATTTGCATAACTTGGATATTTTTCACAAATTTGTGGGATTTGAAAGGTGGGTGGCCATGATGAAGGACCCACAGAGAGATTATCCCATAAGTAAGCAGAGCTCTATGTGAGTGGGAAACACATTTAAATCCAGCCCTCTCTTGATATATAAACATTTTAAAGGAAGAACTGGGTTGAAAATAAGAAGAAAAACTTCATTAAAATCCTCTGAGAGTTTTACTTTGATGTCAGAAAATCATTTTGTCTGTCTGAGCTTCAGTTTTAAGCTGCTGGAAATTTCAGTTTTGAAGGAAACCCATTTAACACACACAAGGAAAATGATGCAACAGTGTGTGTAAGTGTTAGTGTGTTACTGTTAGAGTCATATAAACATTGGAGTTGTTTCTGTATGTGGGTGAGCAAACAGGAGATGGATGTTAACATAAAGGAGTGACATGAATGACCTCTGATGAACATTAACGTCAGGACAGGAGCAACCTTCACGCTTTGTAACTTTTACTGCCTCTTTTTATCTCTTTCTCTCACTCACACACACACACACACACACATGCACACGCACGCACATCTAATCTAACTTAACTGTCATTATTAGGACATTGCTCTGACATTTATCTATTGTGGACGACTTTTCTCTTACCATAACCCTAAACCTGAATATTTGTCAAAAAGCGTCTCAATAAGGAAGCAAAAATGAGAACACATGTACACTCTCTCTTAGAACTAATTAAGAAGCAGTCGCCATCCTGTTTTGTTTTTGCTAATGTGTATTTTTATTGCCATCCTCATCCAAATTGCATGGCTGGGCAATTCATTAGCACCTTAACCCCAGCTGCAATCTGCATGTTGTTATTAAAGTCGGTGGGAAATAAAGCACGTCCAGTGATGACACTAATACACTGAGAAGCACAACTTGTGCTAATGTCATTTTTCTTTTAATCAAAGGTGAATGTTTTAAAATTTGATTGCAGTTAAATAGTAGCAACTGCCCATTATCTGATTCTATCAACATTTAAATGATGTCCAAGTAGAAGTAACTATTAAATTAAAGCATGAAGTTTTCATTGCATTTTAAAATAGATACTTGAATTTCAAAAACAACTCATTCTTTTTGATGCTTGTTAACCCACACTGGAAGTGCATTTTTCATCAGTCAGTGGGGACAGTTCAGTTCAAAGTGTGGACAGTTTGTCATTATCTGCCAGAACTGTCATCCGTAAACAAGCATGTGTGTCCTTTTAGGGCACCTGTTTGTGTCATTTGTTGTCATTTTTGAAATGTGAGGTCATAGACTGGGCTTGACTCTTGTCCAGCCTATGCAATGCTCTCCCTGTCCTTTATATTTATTCATTTAATTCCTTGATGTCCTGAGTTATTCAAAATAAGACTTTTGGAGAAAAAATCATATGGCTAAAATTATTAAATAAAATTGACTTTAAATTATGGAAAAAATGACAAGAAAGAAGATAATTATTGTAAACAGTAAAACTTGTCAATACATTAGTAACTTTATCAAGGTTAATAATTGGGTGGAGTTAATTCTAGCTATGTTTCTTTAACTCCCCTGAAATTGATACATTTACGATTTATACTAATTGTTGTAGATAGAAAAAACATCATATTTCTTGCAGGACTCTTTTATCATCACTGCTTCTTGTAAATACTAGTGATTTAAAATTCTTTTCACATATGAATTAATAATGGCTCAGCATTCTGATATCAATGTTTTAATGCACCTACAACCCCAGAAAATGTTTTTGGCTCTTAGTTTTTGCTTCTACACAGTTTTGCTGATTTTCAGATCCAGAATCATGAGCAGAGCCTCCAGTTTAAGGCTCCTATCTTGTGGAACCAGCTTTGTCTGCATAGGAAATTAAGCCAAACTTCTGTTTTAGAAATACTTTTTCTGTTGATATTTTGTGTGCTGCCAGTTTTAATGGGCACATGCACGTCTTGCCTATAATAAATTGTATTGGATTTTTTGTTTTTATAGTCAATTTTATTAATATTTTATTGCTTTTTGCAAATTGCCTTTACAAGTAATGTTATGCTTTATTTTGTTTTATTGCTTATCTCTGTTTAAAGCTTTGCATTTAATTGGAAAAGTCATTTTAAATGTATCCCTTTTAAAAATGAATAACAGAAGATGACAACATATTCTTCCAATCATTTTGACTTGAGGTAATGGGACTTTGTTTAAAAAAATCTGTGGGGCGGCACAGTGGAGCAGTTGGTAGCACGCTGACCTCTCAACAAGAAACCTTGGTTTGACTCCATCCATCCATCCGTCAGTCCATCCGTCCGTCTGCCCACTCACCCACACACACACCTAGGGCCAGTTTATAGTTACCTGTTAATCTTCTGCATGTTTTGGGCCTGTGGGAGGAAGCTGGAGTCCCTAGACAAAATCCCCAGATGCATGAGAACATGTAAACTTCATGCAGAAAGGACCTGGTGTTGAACCCTGGACCCTCTTGCTGCAAGACAACAGTGTCACCAACTGTGCAGCCATACAGCTCCTACAGGAAGAAGTGGGTACAGAAAGTAGATGGATGGTATAGGGATTCATTTTAAATCAATAATGGTTCGACATGGGCTTTTGTAAGGAGAAGGATTTATGAAAAGCTTTTATGAAGAGAGAAACATCATCTCACAAGGTGTTGCCCTTTTGCTATTTCCCTTAAGGCATATTAACACGTATGATTAATCTGGAAGATGAGGATGTGGTGTAATTTCAGGAAAGTGTTTATAGATGCAGATTGTGTTTTAGACTAAATTGTTCCTTTTGGGCTTCTGTCACAGCTCCATATGTTTCATTATCTGGCTCAAAGTTGGTGTCAAAGCATTAACATAAAAAAAAAGAAATGAACACAAACAGCTTTGATTCGCTCCATTAAACTGATATTTTGGTCCTGCAGGACATGAAATATTTAAATTTTATTTTGTATGTATTTGATTTCCATTGATCATTTAATGAGATTATTTTACGATCATCCTATCGATCACCATCAACCTTCATGTAGTTTAACTGAGGAAAGCTTAAATGTTTCCTCAGCATAGAGAAAGCTGCAAAGTTTTGAGCAAAATTGCTGAAAAAATGTAACGATATTCACAGTAATAACATCTGCTGTAATAACAAGAACAACAGTAACAGTGATGATAATAATAAAGGATTTGATCTGCCAGTCAGACAGTTACTGACAGCGTAAGTTTAATAAAAGGCAAAAGAAAACTATTAAAAAAATGAAACAGATAAATTGAGCCCTATTTCAATATTATTCAAAGCACACTCACGATTTACAAATGATGTGCTATACATACACATTAAGAGAGAATGTCACCCTGCTTTCAGCTCACAGATATCCTGTGTGAATACAGACTCATGCACTGTGTTTATTGATGGGCACTGGCTGCCTTTTCACCGACAACCACTGCCATTTCATTTGCATAAAGCAAAGGGACGAAACAACTTTCTGTCAGTCTGATCCACAGTAGGATGATTGGCAGCGGCTCGCGTGCAGCCAGGCACTGAAATGGGACTCCAATAACCAAATTCAAAAGAACCGCTGACTCCTGCACCTCCAAGGGCTGCAAAGTTCTACTCAATTTCACCTTTTGCTTAGATCCAATTTTTTTGACTGACATTTCTAGATTTTTTTTCTCACAGCTGATGTCATTGTGCATCCTGAGATGATCTATGCATGGCGCTTTAATGCCAAGAGGAGTTGAATCTCAGTTGTTTCTACAACTGAGTTTATAATTCATTTGTGCTCTTTAAAGGTTAAAATAAAGTCTGCTTGTGATTTGGACTTTTTCTAGGAGTACTTCTTGTTAGAACCTGAACTATGTAGATACAGTGACTTGACTGAAAATACACAAAACACTTTTAAACTTTTAAATCATGGGCACTGATAAAAGCAATAAAAAGTCTTGTGTGATATTGATATAAAGGGAAGAAGCTGCAACACCTAAAGAAAACTTATCCAAGCTCCACACAGAGAGAGACCTGCCAGGTGGCGTCATAAGAACATCCTGCACTCCATTCATCAGTTCATTTAATCTGCTTTTACTCACTCTTTACGCTTCATGACTTCTTCATTAAACCAGAGAAGACGTTTCCTTGGTAGGTGCACAAAAGATAAATCTTGGTTATTTGAACAAGAAAATTCTCCACTGCTACTAAACAGCTATCAGAAGATGATCTGCCATTTTATACATTGTTAATCTCTGTTGACTGTACACTAAAAATGAAACAAGATCAGGTTGTACATTTGTGACATTAACCCAGACCCTGAGGTCCTCTGGTACTGGCCTTTTAGTTGCCAGGAGTAAAACCTACAGTACCACTACGGTCCTCGTCTGCCGGAGAACCTCAGGGCTGCAGAGACTGTTCATTTCTTTAACAAGAGGCTAAAGACATACCTTTTTTAGCTTAGCTTTTAAATGATTTAGTCATCTTAATTATTAATTTTAATTCTTTATATTTACTAGTTTAATTTAATTTCTTATCATTTTTTTTATATTTACGTATCTTTCTCTTTCTCTAAATGACCCATTTGGTTTTATCAATATAAAATAGTTTTAAGAATCACTGTAGTTTACTTGTTCTTGTTGTGGTGTTAAACTCCTGGACAGCTGTAGGATTTTATTTATTCCAACAGGATCTCTCCAGGAGTGTAATTGTGCACCTTTTTGACTGATGTGATCACACACTAATTCCAGTGAATTTATTATTTTTAGTTACCTTTTGAGAAATCTTTTTCCCTCAGGATTAATTATCTGAATCTTTTTTTGCCTCATCTCTTTTCATTGGGACATTCTGTTATAGCCCCACTTGTTAAAAGTTTGCAAATTCACGACATTTTCCTGCTTTTAGCTCACAATTTAAAACTGAAGATTAAGACTGTTTTCTGAACCTGTGTGCCAATAAATTATACAAACTGAGTGAACTAATTTAATCTCATATTACTCAAACTTTGTTAACTTTAAGCTTCTTGTATTAAGTGTTTTCATTTTGTTTTTTAGTCTGTATAAACATTTCTCTTGAAGTAACTCAATTTTTTCTATAATTTTCTCTGCTGCCCAGCTACATTTTCTCATTATCTTTCACTTACAGGCTCGCTGCTTCAGTCAGCAGGCATATTGAAATTACGAGCAGCTGGCACAAACCTGGCCAAAAGAGTGGACATCTGGAAAATGTAACATCCTGCGGGAGAGTTGTAGCTGTGGACACTTAGGTTATTATGCTTATGCCACATAATCTGGTGGTTTCTGTCACCAGTAGAACCCATTTCCAGTCTGCTGGAAGAAGTTAGGTTTTCATTGAGATGGCACAATAACTGTTTGGAAAGCTCATAAGTTCCAGTGTTTTATTTTTGTTCTATAATAAATAAGGAATAATTACTCGTTTCTACCCAACATGATGTCCTGGTTAAGGACTGACATGCAGGTATGATTTCTAAAGAGTTGTTATGTAATGTTATAGTAACAAAATATTTGAAATTGAAGAAATAAAAGATAAAACTAGCTTTCAGCTATAAAAGAGACATAACTCCCTCAACAGTTGTGAATCCTCACAGCCATTTTTCCAATTATCAAAAACCTGCTGTTGCTGTAATAAGAAAAGACAAAACATTAAGTCAAAAATTAGAAAATTATTACAACAATGACACTAAAAATTGAGTAAAAAACTGCTGGAATGAGTTAATATATTTATTTCGTTGCATTACATCACTTCTCTAAGCCCCTTGGGTTGCTTGATTAGCATAATAATTAAAGCAGAGCTGTAATGCACCGTTTGTTCCTATACTGCTGCACCCTGCAGTTGGTTTTGATGTTTAATTCTTCCAACACACAGCTACCCCATTTTACCACAACTCAAAGAAATTAGCATGTATTTAAACAATAGCAATGAATTACGAGGGAGCTAATTCCTTCCAAATATGACTTACTAGTTATCAGCAGCGTGTAAGTATACCTATGAGATGAGTATAGTAATGTGTGTGTCTATGGGTGGGTGTGTGTGTGCAGCTAGCTCTCTTTACTTCCTCATTACATGCAGTGATTGACTCAGCCACAACGTGGATGGTGAGATAGAGAAGAGAAGAAGACAGATGGAGGAGAGAGGTGTGGGTTGGGAAAACTTTAATCATGAAATTGAGAGTGAGGATTTAATCAGAAGTAATTTTAAAAAATAATGTTACTATTCTATTCTTCATCGTTTCCTCCCTTTCCCTCCTTCTCTTCCCTTATCAAGAATGTTTGCATAGATTGACATGATTTGTAGTGAACTGCAATGAGAGCATAACGATGTTCTCAGTAATGAATTGATTAGCATTTTAATAGAAGGAAGAGCAGAGAACCGAAGACTTTGACCGTCGTCATGTCAGAGTTCAGAATGTGTTTAAAGTGGCAATCCACTCCAGAGGAAAGTCATTTTACATTTCTGGAAACTATGAATGTTAATGTTTCCCACATTGGTACTTTCCATGTCTTCAAACCACTAACATGAAATATCAGAAGTTCTAAGAAATTGTACCTTCATGAATGTTTACAGGAGTCAGAGTTCATTGTGAGACCATTCAGTGGTCTCATGGAGGTTCATACAACTGTCACAAATCATAGTCCATTGATTTATGTCTGTTATTTTTCAATCCATAAACACACAAAAGGAGTTGTGATCAGCTTTTCCAGACACAACCTCTGCATGAGACGGAAACTGCAGCAATGACTGAGATGCAAAAAAATGAAAATCTTTGATATTTAATAACAAGAGACATTTGTGTCTTTCAAAAAGAAATACATTATTTTGTTTTTTACTATTGGAACTGTTTTATTATGTTTGGTTCTCTGACAACATGTTCCTGTAGAATGAAACCACCCTCGATTGTCAATGTATATTTTGCACATTGTATGTAGAAAGAATCCAACTGCTTTTAGCTTTCTGACACTTTGTTACAAAGAATGTGTTTCAAACAGAAACAGGAAAACAACCTAACTAAAAACAAAAAGCAAACCTCTCTAAAACCAGCAGGCTGTAGGACTGAAAAGGGGTGAATTTACTGTCCCTTTTCCCTCTGAGTGGGCAGTGGTAAGTGGTACATTTACTTTAGCACTGTAACATTTATTTTCAGGAGTTAAAGTGAGAATTGACAGGATGAAGAACCCCTGGATGAAAAATGATTCACCTCAAAATAAGTTTCAAATTGATTTGTTCTGTGAGCTCTACCGGGCTGTTTTCTTTAGACAGGCTGTTTGAGCAGCTGACCAACGCTGCTGTACTGGTGTATGAAGTTTATTGCTCTTTTTGGGTGAAGTCCACCTCATTCACACAGCATATTAGCAGATGTTACATGGCTGCTTTCCAACATCTAGCAGGAAATTGGAACTCAGCATGTTATCATGAACTAGACTGTTGACCCCGTTGACCTCACAGTTTTCATGGTTAAGAAAATTCATTTCTTATTTTTGCAGATTAATATATATTTGCTACTTTTTATAAGTGATTTTAATGTGTTTTGTGTATTAATCTATTCAGAATTGAGTTTTCACGTCTTCACTTTGGTTTTTTTACGTACAATATTTCTCTGATATATTGAGCTTCACTCTGCCACAGATTTTAAATATAAGCACATCTATTTTTATAGGCTTATCATTTAAACTTTCTGGGTGAAAGAACTTTCACAGCTCTCAGGTCTATTTATCTTACATATCTATCTGATAGTACAAGAGAAAAAGTGAACTGGAACCAAATCCCTTGTGTATTTAACATACTTAGTCAAATAAACCAGATTCAGATTCTGATATTAGGCATTTGAAACAAGAGTCCCTGGAGAAAACCCTGAGCACATTGAATTAAACAGGTTAAGAAAACATGCATAATTCTACTAATTCCAGCCAAAGGCTAAATCACTTGAATTCAGCCTTTCTTGTAAAGAAAAATCCATCATATGTCTCTCATAACTTTGTGGATGCATGTGAACAAATGTTTGCATGCTTTTTGCATCTGTATAAGGGTGTGTGAGAGAGTTCTGCTGGGTAGTTCAGAGACTGCTTGGCTTGAAAATTTCCTTTAATAACTGTAATTTGGTCACAGTTTCTCTCTGCATCAATGACAGCTGAGCTATTATTTTGAAAAACTCTGGCAAGGAAAGATGAAATGACAGAAGCCTTGGAGAGAAGATGACAGTTAATAGCAATTTCATGATGATACCTCAATTTGTGGACTAAATCTTCTATTTTTTGTTGACTTTGTCAATATAGAATTGTTTTTTCTGAACATCACTTTCACTCTCTCGGGCAAAGATCGTAATACTCCTGCTTTCTGTTGTAATATTGACTCTAATCTTTGTTTTACAACCAACAACCCTGGTTTTGTTGCAATCATTATTTTCAACAATTGCACCTACAGTATAAAGTATTGGCCTTGATAAAATGACAGTTTTTTGAACTCTGAAGATTGAATTATATAGAAAAAAATAATGGTTTGTATGTGGATAAAATTATAGTCACATTAGGAATTTTAGATATTTTAAATTGTTAGAGCGTTTTGTCATTATTAGAAAAACAAACACATTATAAAGTGTTGCTGGCTTGATAACGGTTAGATTAACCCAGTTAAATCACAATACTTACACAATAAGTGTATATTAAATTTCATATTGTGCTTCAAATTTCAAACAAATTGGACTGCTCAATAGATACAAATTGTCTTTGTAATGGTTCTGTATTTTGGATTTGAATGGCTCGATGATTGGGTGGGGGGTAACAGGAAACAGGAAGTGGGATGTCACTGGAGAAAAAAACAAACAAAAAGTACAACAAATCCAATCCAGTACATAGAAATCCAATAATCCAAGACAAACAGCTCTGGTTCAAAATTAAAATAATCTGTTCTAAAGGACAATCAAATACTCAAAGCAGTAATGATAGCAGACATGGCTGGCTTACAACCAGCATGAGGCAATGAGAATCGTGAGTAAAACAGGCGGGGTAAATGTCCAAGATCCAGAATCCGAACATGAAATCCAAAGGAAAAGGTGAAGATCTGGTCAAAGGTGGAGGTAGGGTTAGTACAGTCTATGAACAAACTATGACAGGAACAAAATGCTGGAATGACAGAGGCAAAGCTGGTGGTTTCTGGGGTGGGGCAGGTAAAACAGACTGAATGAATAGTGCACATGTGAGACAAATGAGACTGATTGCTCAGGTAGACAGGATGGAAACCAGCAGACCAGGAAATTACAGGAGATGGTATGTTAGACACAGAAACACAACAGTCATCTGTTTATTTATTTATGGATTTTATGTTTTCAAGATATTTTACTTTATTTGTTGATTCAGCTGATTTAAAAACAAATAAATAGGGAAATAAATGAATGAATCATCTATTTATTCTATTTTACATACCTGCTTGGTCCCGTTCAGTGTGACATAGAGCCAGTTCCTTTCTCCAGCAGTCATGGGATGAGAATACACACTGAACAGGTCATACACATATTCAGGCCTGGGTCATTTTTTAGGGGATCCAAGTGATTTGCTATGTAGGAGGAAACTGGAGCAGTAGGATGCCTTGTCTCTGGAAGAGTGGTTTGATCCAAGCCTCTACCCTCTATCAGCATATATGTGTCTATATAACTGTATGAATGTAATTCATTGCTTTTGCTTGTAAAGTCTGACAGATTTAAGCATGCAATATGTGATATTTGTAGATAACATATAGTATTTCCTGCATCTATTAGCAGCTTCCAAATGATGCTTTATATCCTCATAATTTTGTTTATGAGATGGAAATTATCCAAGAGATGTTGCTGAAGCGTAAAGGATTCCTTTGACTGAAACTAAGGTGCCGAGCTCAAGTCAAACCCACACCATAATTCTCCTTCCACCCAACTGTATACAGACAGAGAAGTGTGATTAATCACGTCAAAAAATGTGTCTCCATAGCTCTGGAGTTGAGTTGCAGCTTGTTTTACACTACTAGCTTCTTGACCATGAAAATCAATTCCACAAAGCTTTCTACCAAAGTCTTTGATATTCTTCCAACCTTCAGTTAAATTTCTAAAAAATGTATTTTTGAAGGACTTGTGGCTAATAAATCTTTTAAAAACGAATTAAATTTTAGACACAATCCCAAAAGCTAAGATGTATATGTGTTCTTTGTAAACACGCTATATGAAGCATGAATCTTTCCATTCTTCAACACTGACAAAACCTCTAAACTTTATTTTTTTTATGTCATATTAAAGAATTATATCTATGAGGAAAAGTTATAAATGTTATCTGCTCTTGTTGGCACAGTTCTTGCTTATCCTGTTCTTTTACTTTATCCCCTCTCTGTATTTTACAGCTAACTACACAGCCACTCACATTCCTCTGATAACAATTAACTTGGTTCTAGAAAGTCAGCAAAGATTTTTGCTCTTTCTCTGTCAATGGACATTTTTCTTCTTGCTGACGTGAGCACTCTGTTGTGTGTGTCTGCATGTGTGTGAAAGTCAAAGCTGAAGTCATGTTTTGTAATTCAGTGCATTTTTGTACGTCTGTGAGGGCCAATCTTTAACTTCCGAGTGTGGGTGTGTGCCTGTGTGATAGTCAAGAGGCTGAGAGAGATGGCAGCCTGTCTGTCTCTGTTAGGATCTTTACTCGGCCAAGGATGCTGTGGCTCAGAGCCTGCAGCTCAGACTCTAACAAACACACATTCACAAACATTGACACTCAACAGCACATTGACATACATTACTTCAGCCGCATGCACAGAAAGAGATGTCAGCCCAGACATGCAGATCTTCACATCGACTGGAACGCCCATCAGCACTCACAAGCAATTACAGCATCTGACATAAACACGCACCCCTCCTCCACCCCCACCCACATACACAAGGCCAATGTCAGCAATCATACTACTGAAAAATAACTTTAGTGTTTAAAAAACTGGTCCAGTTTTTTCATTTCCTTAAAAATCTTCAAAACACATTTCCTTTTTATTGTCCATCCATTTTCTCCTGCCACATGATATCAGGTCATCGAAGCAACAATATGAGAAGAAATCCACTGACCTTCCACTCCAAAGCCACTTACTTCTGATTAATTAGAGCACAAATTTCTAAAAGGCAGTTTGGACAATCTCCATAAGCCTCTCAACTAACACAACTTAAAGTATGAATGTGACAATTCAGATTTTAATAATAAATATTAAGGTGATTAAAATGATGTACAAACAAAAATCTCTTTGATGTCCAAATCTACAGTTTTAATAAAGTTTTGTGTTAGTGCTGATAGAAACATATTACAGATTTAGTTTAACAAAGGAAATTGGCTCTACATGTTTAATCGTTTATTCATGAGCTTACATCTTAATATTTTGTGCAATGACAGTGTTTTATATTTCAAGAGTTACACTGTGTTCAAGAAGTCATTTTTTCACCAATAATGCAACAAACAATAATACAAATCTGTCATCACTGAAGAGAAAAGAAAAAGCCTACAAAGTGTTTTTTGAACTCGGTTGTCTGGAATAACATTTCCTTCTAGTTCAATGGGGGCTTTTAATTTCTAGAAATGAGTCGATATTCGTGCCCTTTAAAATGTTGCCCCTGACTTACCATCTTGTTTTGGCAACAAGGTGTATCTCTGTCAACTGAAAGGTATAAGATTCTTTTCCATGTAACATTTCTTTTTTAAGGCTGCAGTTGAATGCACAACAGAAATGAATGTGGCTTTTTAAAAGGTTTATTTTGAATGAACAGAGTAGTTGCTCTAAGCTAGTCACCAGGCCAGGCATAATAAGTATTTGGTAAGTATTTACTTGAACAGACAGACACTGGTTACTTTTCACTTCAGGAAGAAGGTTTAAGTGAATCGGCAACTGGCTATGAGGTGATGATGTCAGCAGGAGTTGAAGGGGTTAGTATTTGCTTTTCTTTTTTTTTTACAGGTGGAGTGGAGCAAGGCGTGTCCAACAAGTGCGTAGGAGAAAGGGGTGGAACTTGAATTGAAAACCAGTTTAAAAACAAAAAAGAGAAGCTGATGTTGCAGATTTGAAACAAAGCAGTAGTGTAATCTGTTCCAAACAAACAAAATTAAAACCACCTACAAACAACAACAAACCCAGCAGCATGGCAGCGCATGTTCTTTGATATATCCAGTGTATTTAACACAATTCAGCCTGTTTTACAGTGTAAAAACCTCCACAGGTCTCCATGACTACCTGGATTAAGGACTACTTCACAAACAGACCACAGTTTGTGAGACTGAAGAGTTGCATGTCTGACCAGGTGTTCAGGAGCACCACAGGGGACTGTACTCTCCCCATTCCCTTTTCACTCTGTACACCTCAGACTTTCGGTCCAGGTCAGAGTCCTGTCATCTGCAGAAATACTCTGATTACTCTGCAGGTGTCAGTGGATCAGAGATAGATCAGAGACTGAGTACAGAGAACTGGTGGACTACTTAATGTCCTGGTGGGGGGACAATCATCTCATCTTGAATATGAACAAGACAAAGGAGATGATTGTGGATTTTAGGAGGAGCAGCTACATGCCGAAACCCATTTCCAGAGAGAAAGAATAGAGGATCCCATGGGACCAGGCAGAGATGAGGTCAGGTAATCAGAAACTGGTTTGTACACTTCAAGAGACAAGACAAGGTCATCAGGAACAAGACAGGTGCTGAAATCTTGTAGCACAAAACATGCAAACAGTCTGGTGTTAATAGACTGACTGCTTATAGTTTATAACAGAACACATGCGTGAGATCAGGGAATCAACTGTGAGCAGGTGAGGAACATGAACCTGGTTGTAAGGATGCAAACAACATGACAGGAGCTGGGTGAAATGAGAAATGTGACAGACAAGACCTTTAATCATGACATCCTGAGTCCAATTTCAATGTGTGGGAGCAGTGAGTTTTCATCTAGCTAATCTGACTACAACTTGACCATCTCACTCTGTGTATGAGGGCAACCTTACACGACCTTTAGTATCTAATTTCCCCAAATCTTCTTACAGCAGACTGGGTACTGACTGTTAAGAGAAAATGTTCTTATGAAGAAAAAAAGAACATGATATCTCAAAACTGAAAGATCACCATGGTACATGTTGATGACAGAAATTGTAACAAGCATCACCACCACCTTGGAGGAAAATGATTTGATATCCTGTAAATTTAAAGGACCCTGATGTCACATAAATATTTTCATCTGCTGAACTTTTTATTCAGATTTGCTGTACAGAGGGTTCTATTCTGAATTAGTGACACTAGAATCAGGTTTATCTGGAAAGAATTATGATCAGTTCAAATGTAGATGTATGTATCCCTGAAGGGAAATGTGATGCCATAGATTGTTTTTCTTTTTCTAAAGAGACTCAAAAAGGTAAAGGATATCACAGAGCTACTCCAACAAGCTGCCACCAGGTGTAGCAATGATGATACAATCAAGCAAAATCCTATATACATTTGATTTTTCTGTTGTGTATCATTTTTAGTTATTTTTTTTGCAACCCAGTGAAGCCACAGAGGATGGGATGACTGTTCGGAATTGTTTTACAAGCAGGGATTAGCTTCAGCAAAGCTCCATATGACAGTGATTACAGCATCTAAAATAAGGCTGCAGAAAACAAATCAGCTGTGTTCTGCAGACTAATGTGTTCTGAACTGTGTCTGACTTCACCAATAAAGGTTGAACAAAAGCAGAATATCTGGTGAAAGCTCAGTCATCCATAAAGTTTAAAACATAAGTCTGAAAATATGGGCTGCACTAAGCAGCAGTTGGTAGTATCGCTGCCATGCAACAAGAAAGTCCTGGTTTGAAACCAGGACACTGGTTTCCTCCTACCAACCCAAAATATGAATTATAGGTTGATTAGCAACTCTTAAACAGCCCTAGGTGTTAGTGCATGTGTGTGAATGATTGTTGGTCTCTATGTGGCCCTGTGACCTGCTCAGTTGTAACCCTGGATCTGCTGGAGATAGAGGACTGAACAATATGACAACATTCATGGTAAAAGTTATTATTTTTTGTTATTTTTTATTGAGTTTACTGTTTACCTTTTACATTTCTGAAAGCTGACTCATGTTGCTGACTTATCAGAGAGTAAAGCATCTTGAAACATTTGATACCAAGGTAAAAACATACAAATAATCACATTACTATGTTTTCATTTTTCTGTAAGAATCAAATTTTGGCCTTTTAAGGGAAAGCCAGGTGTTTACAGAGCCATTACCACTTTGACCCACCTCCTAATAAGCTTTTAGTGCTTTTACAGTGAAAGGCAGGAGAGATTGTTTCAATGAACTCTGTTGTTGGCTGACTGCTGATGCAGCTGTATAGATTAATGGTTATAAGGACACATTATTGGATGGGTGGGTGGATGGATGGATGGAAAACATAGATATATAAAGAATAAAGAGGACTTATTTCCTAAAAAATGTAAGAGATCAAGATGTTTTCTTGATGACTGGATTTTACAAAAAGCAGCTTTAAACAACTTGTTTTTACAAATCTCTGACATCATGGAGATCAAGTAGGTATTGATGAGTCAGCAAAGATGACTGTTACTTTGAGTTTGTCTGGATGTGTAATATAGGGAATGTGTGTGTGGACAGTCATCTGCTGCTCTTTGTCAGGGTTGTTGCCATTGTCTGGTTGGTTGTTGAAGGGTGAAATAACAGGATCACCTTCAGGTAATCATAAGGTTTGCTTCCTCCACTCCATGCAGTGCTGCAGTGGTCCTGCCAGCCCCTGTGTATGCGTGTGTGCAATCACGTGTCTGCTTTGCAACCAAACTTGGCTTCAGTATCCCAGTACTGCAGTATTAAAATCTTTGTGTGTAGATGTGTGTGTGTTTGTAGGAGTGTGTTTCTTAGAAAGAGGGAAAGAGAAACAAAGTATTTCAAAAAAAATTTAGCACAGAGGACAGTAATGAAATTGAAAGAATTGAATTGGAGAAAAAAGATAGGAAAAGCTTTGTTTGTTTGTGTATGTGAGAAAGAAAAGAGTCATTAGAAGTGTGTGTGAAACAAAGAAACTGTTAAGTCTAAGTTTAGACATAAAGGACAGTGTGAGACTATGACAAAAAAGAAATGATTGTAGTGAAAATTTCTGAGTGTGTGTGTGTGTAATCTCTGCAGTAGAGGGATAACCTCCCTTATACTTCCCTGATTCAGTCAAGCAGGGCTTATCACACATACACACACACACACACATGCACACACGCACATAAACTCATCATTCTGACACAAACACAAACTATTCTTGTCTTTTAATTGAATTGCTCTGCTCCCCCATCATTTCGTCTTTGCCTGTTTCATCACCTTGCAAACAGCTTGATTTTAAACACTTCTGCAGAATCTTGGTTCCTAATGTATGTTACTTCACAAACAAAAAGTGCACACACACATTCATGGACACATAATTGGATGTATGTGCATATCCTCAAGTTTGATGCAAATAAAGTATATTTGCATACGTGGATAAACTACACACATGATAAATGGTGCATCTCCCTCCTCTCCTCGCTCACACACATAGTTATGTGCAGAGTATGCAGCAATAAAGAGCAGTCTGCCTTTAGGATTAGTTGTGGTAATATTTCCTACAAAGCCCTTGGAAATGGAAAGCTCTTCTGAGGGAAACTTACCATGAACACTTCCCCCTACAGAAAATCACTCTTTTCATGGCAGGTGGAAAGACAGACTGAGGAAGGGGAGTAAAAATGGAAACTTCATTATACATATAAAAACTCCTAAATCAAATATCAGTTGATGACTGGATAGATTATAAAGATGAATTAATGTGAAAAAAAGCCAAATGTACTATACATTTTGTTTCCTACAAAATTCTAAGATATTCATATTTTTGGGTATTGAAATAAAGAATTTTAATTTCGTATTACACAAAAATGTATCTGTTTAACTCCACAGAGGAAATGTTCCCTTTCCATACATTTTTAGCTGAAGGGTTTAGTATCTTCGTTTTAATATAGCCAGCAGAGTGTGTCCAGGCACTATGTTCCTAAAGTAAAGAGGTTTATTCCAGTAGCTCAGCCTATATATGCCTAATGCAGGGATTTAACATCTCAGAAACATTTCTACCCTTTTTCTTCTTATCTTCATGTAAAGAGGGAATGAGACTATGTGATCTTGGATAGAAAAAAGAAAAAATCAAACTACAGGTAGTCTAACTAAAATCCAAACCACCAAACACACAGTAACCTTAACAAGACTGCACATTTTTAATTTATCCAACGAGACAATAAACAAATTGAGATGAAAAGTAAGATAGAGGGAATAACCTTTCCTCTAAAAGCATATCCCTCATCACTACATGAAGAGAAAATCTGAGGAGAGAAGCCACAACATTTAAAAATTACAAAGTGGTTCAAAATATTTTCATGAGAACAAAAAAAGAATAAAAAAAGGTGGTTGTCACCATTACTGAATGCTACAACACAGAACAAAACAACAAAGTTTCATATTTTATTGATTATCCAAATTCATCAATCAGTTTTCCATGAACATCTTGTCATAGAAATGTGTGACTGTAGTTCTGGATGAAAACACAAGCAGACAGCAGACAGGAAAGTAAAAATCAAAAGTTAGTCTTTAGTGAAATAAGCCTTTATGAAATGAGCTCAGGCATGTTACCTGGCACATGTTACCTGGCACATGGTACGTGGCACGTGGTACATGGTACGTGGCACGTGGTACATGGTACGTGGTACGTGGTACATGGTACGTGGTACGTGGTACGTGGTACGTGGTACGTGGTACATGGTACGTGGTACATGGTACATGGTACATGGTACATGGTACGTGGTACGTGGTACATGGTACGTGGTATGTGTTATGGACATGAAAGCAAGTGAATCTGAGCCTGGAGGTAGAATGCTGACAGGAGGACCAGGTGTGTGATTACAGATGACAGGCAGCTGTGAATGATCAACAAGAGAAACTCGAGTCAAGCTGTGACAATATACAAACACCTAGACACAGAAAAGTAAACACATGGGAATACATATCTGAGATAACAAAACGATGACCATGAGAGAAAATAAGGAACTGCTATAACTAAAAGTAAAGGACATGAAAACATCTAACGGAACCAAAAAAGGCATTAACCCTGAAAAACAGAAAGGAAAACCAAACATGAATCAAGATTACATGAAAATACTGAACAGATATAAAAGGGACAAATGTTTAGTCAGAAACTAAGATTACATGAATATGCATAACTGAAAGAAAAGGTCATGACATAGCTACTAAGAAATACCACAAGCGAAAAAAAACATAACTAGAGACAAAGAGCACAAATCGTAAAACTAGGAGATCAAACTAGAAAAGTCGAGCTACGTAAATATTAACATGCAAATGGTACAGATGAATCCTAAAACTACAACTGAAACAATCAAACAGGAAAACCTGGAATAACTGAAACACTGAGGCCAGTAAAACAAAACACATGACCAGGACACCTGAGTCATACGGTATGTCTCGACGTTTTACTCCATCTGTACTTTAAAGACGTTAGCTTACTATATTTCTGGTAAATGATTGAACAGCTTGATGTAAAACAGATTGCTTCATTAATTATGTACACACTGAGAGATGAACTGTATACGCTGTCACCTCCATGAATGGGAGTATTTGAAGACAGTAGGAGATTGGATTTTTCTCGGCTCTCATGTGCATGTTGATGTAAAGTAGATGAATATTTAGTGACAGATGTTAGTTTTCCCAGTTGGCTTTCATTTGAGTTTGTCTCATGCAGAAGCAAAGGGAGATCGTTGTTATTGCTGATATGGGGAACAGATGGAATCTAAGTCAAAAGGAAGATTTTTAATAGAAATAAAAACTTGAAAAGTTAAGAATTTCATCTGTAATTTTCTTGATGGTTAGTCTCTTACGGTAGAGCTTTCAAGTTCTACCTTCTCAGGGGGCTGAAGTGTTTGCAGACTTGTCTTTTAGTCAGACTTGACAGAATGTTTTAAGCTTTTAAAACAGATGAAATTTGACAAATCAATTGAATAAAAATTACAGAAACAAATTTGTAATTTAAACGTTTGTTTTTCAAAATGTGTCTATAGTATTATTTAATAATTATGGGAGGGGTAGAGATTTAAATAATGTGTGAAATAGAAAAGATCAGATATATTATGTTTACAACAACGCCCACAATTACATTCAGATAGTTTTATTTAAGTCTTTCATCATTTCCAGACATAAAACTCTGTGTAATACCTGCACACGGTGTTACTTTTAAATACATGTTAAGTACTTTTAATGGAAAAAAGCAAAAGAAAAAGTAGTTCTGAAATTTTCCATTGTTGCAACTCAGTCATATAGTGATGGTATAAACAGCTACATGTCTTGTAGTTTAGGTGTGATTTAGGTGTGATCATAATGTTACTAATAACCAGACATATTATGACCTTATTACCAATTTACACAGGAAAAAGGAAAGATGAGAGAATCAGAAATCAATCCTGTCATCAAATATCTATCCAGATAATTAACACTGAAACTTGGGAGTTTCTGTTGACTTGAGCTAAACAGTTAATGTAAACATCACTTACATGTGGATTCATTATTTACAGAATGGAAATGCAAATGTTCAATAGTTTTTGTTTAGCATACAAGTAGCTATATCATGTATGACAAAGTCAATCATCTCCAGGTGTGCATTAGTGTGTTTCTTTTGCATTATTAAAGAGCTGTTTCAAACTTTTACATTTAGCCTGAGGTCTCAGTATGTGTTTTGAACAGATGGTGAAGTGAAATGATGATGATGATGATGGGAAAACGTTAAAAAAATCCAGATATACCCGTGCAGGTCTGAGAATGGAAAATAGAACAGTCAACGAAAGCTGAAGTTAAAATTAGCTTGAGGTTAAAAACTGTGTATAAGAAAACAGATATAAGAATAAGAATTTACAAAAACTAAGTGCTAAAGAAGGTAAGCAATTTAAAGGAGAGTCGATAAAAAAATGAGAATTTAAAAGGATGAAAGACAATGAAATGAGCACAAGAAGGATGGTTGAGTAGAGCAACATATAGAGTTAAAATGAACAAATGAAGGCAACAGATGAAGGGTGAGAGAGAAGAGAGGATGATGGGAGAGGAAATGAAAATAACTCATATTTTCAGGCAGCGAAGGTTAAAAGAAGTCATGAGGTTGGATAAAGGGAAGAAAAGAGGGATAGAATGACTTTGGTTATTGCTGCAGGTCTTGGAAAAATAGAAGGGGAGATTCAAAAGAGCAAAGAATGAAAGGATGTGAAAAACAAAGAAACAACGATAGCTGTAGGGTGAATGTTCCGTTCTCTTTTATACTAGCCTTGTATTTTTAATAAAGAATTGTCTATATGTGTCAGGTCCCAGGGACACACTGTTCATCACAATAAGACAAAACAGATCAAGTATGAGCAAACAGGGTGGAGCAGCTCTGTTCATCAGCTGATTTCTCTGTGGAACTGTTATCTTATTGTTTCAAAAGGATGTGCACAAAGGCAAACCTAAAAGCACACGTGTAATTTGTTCAAAAGATTAGAAAGCTACATTTTATAAATCAGAAGATTAGTAAGATTCAGAGTTCAGTCGTTGAGTCACATTCCCCTGAATGTTTTAGTTGTTTCACTGCTCCAACATTCTGGTTTCAAACAGCTTGACATCAGGAGTGGTTTGGTTGTGTGGTGGTCACCTTACAGCACGCACTTGTCAAGAATTGATTTTTAGCAGATATAAGAAACCTGAATGTTTAGATCAGGTTAAACTGAACTGGGGTCTGTTATGTGTATCTGTGTACTGGTCCTGTGGTGACTGTGCTCCTCCTTGTGTTCACTGAATGCTGGAATAGTTACATCACCACAGAAAGTTTTTGTAAATGAGATCTTGCCAGTTTTATCTCATCAGTCCAAAGAATCTTTCCCCTGAAGATTTGGGGTTCATCAATATTTGGGTAAATTTGTCTGGTCTTTTGTGTTTTCCTGTCTGTAGTGGAGCCTCCGAAGTCCTGCTATGGTACAAAATGTGACTGATGATGTAATCAGTAAGTGACGTACCTTGAACTAGGAGTTTAGCTTGAATGGTTTTGGATCTGTCTNTCTGACACAAACACAAACTATTCTTGTCTTTTAATTGAATTGCTCTGCTCCCCCATCATTTCGTCTTTGCCTGTTTCATCACCTTGCAAACAGCTTGATTTTAAACACTTCTGCAGAATCTTGGTTCCTAATGTATGTTACTTCACAAACAAAAAGCGCACACACACATTCATGGACACATAATTGGATGTATGTGCATATCCTCAAGTTTGATGCAAATAAAGTATATTTGCATACGTGGATAAACTACACACATGATAAATGGTGCATCTCCCTCCTCTCCTCGCTCACACACATAGTTATGTGCAGAGTATGCAGCAATAAAGAGCAGTCTGCCTTTAGGATTAGTTGTGGTAATATTTCCTACAAAGCCCTTGGAAATGGAAAGCTCTTCTGAGGGAAACTTACCATGAACACTTCCCCCTACAGAAAATCACCCTTTTCATGGCAGGTGGAAAGACAGACTGAGGAAGGGGAGTAAAAATGGAAACTTCATTATACATATAAAAACTCCTAAATCAAATATCAGTTGATGACTGGATAAATTATAAAGATGAATTAATGTGAAAAAAAGCCAAATGTACTATACATTTTGATATTCATATTTTTGGGTATTGAAATAAAGAATTTTAATTTTGTATTACACAAAAATGTATCTGTTTAACTCCACAGAGGAAATGTTCCCTTTCCATACATTTTTAGCTGAAGGGTTTAGTATCTTCGTTTTAATATAGCCAGCAGAGTGTGTCCAGGCACTATGTTCCTAAAGTAAAGAGGTTTATTCCAGTAGCTCATATATGCCTAATGCAGGGATTTAACATCTCAGAAACATTTCTACCCTTTTTCTTTTTATCTTCATGTAAAGAGGGAATGAGACTATGTGATCTTGGAGAGAAAAAAGAAAAAATCAAACTACAGGTAGTCTAACTAAAATCCAAACCACCAAACACACAGTAACCTTAACAAGACTGCACATTTTTAATTTATCCAACGAGACAATAAACAAATTGAGATGAAAAGTAAGATAGAGGGAATAACCTTTCCTCTAAAAGCATATCCCTCATCACTACATGAAGAGAAAATCTGAGGAGAGAAGCCACAACATTTAAAAATTACAAAGTGGTTCAAAATATTTTCATGAGAACAAAAAAAGAATAAAAAAAGGTGGTTGTCACCGTTACTGAATGCTACAACACAGAACAAAACAACAAAGTTTCATATTTTATTGATTATCCAAATTCATCAATCAGTTTTCCATGAACATCTTGTCATAGAAATGTGTGGTACGTGGTACGTGGTACGTGGTACGTGGTACGTGGTACGTGGTACGTGGTACATGGCACATGGCACATGGTACATGGTACATGGTACATGGCACATGGCACATGGCACATGGTACATGGTACATGGTACATGGTACATGGTACGTGGTATGTGTTATGGACATGAAAGCAAGTGAGTCTGAGCCTGGAGGTAGAATGCTGACAGGAGGACCAGGTGTGTGATTACAGATGACAGGCAGCTGTGAATGATCAACAAGAGAAACTCGAGTCAAGCTGTGACAATATACAAACACCTAGACACAGAAAAGTAAACACATGGGAATACATATCTGAGATAACAACACGATGACCATGAGAGAAAATAAGGAACTGCTATAACTAAAAGTAAGGACATGAAAACATCTAATGGAACCAAAAAAGGCATTAACCCTGAAAAACAGAAAGGAAAACCAAACATGAATCAAGATTACGTGAAAATACTGAACAGATATAAAAGGGACAAATGTTTAGTCAGAAACTAAGATTACATGAATATGCATAACTGAAAGAAAAGGTCATGACATAGCTACTAAGAAATACCACAAGCGAAAAAAAACATAACTAGAGACAAAGAGCACAAATCGTAAAACTAGGAGATCAAACTAGAAAAGTCGAGCTACGTAAATATTAACATACAAATGGTACAGATGAATCCTAAAACTACA
>SSNP01000003.1:10114673-10139680 GCA_006937955.1 Pachypanchax playfairii | reverse complement strand
AATAAGGTTAAACTAAACAGGAAATGATGGAAACAAGTGCAATAAAAATCATTTGAAATATAAGATAAGATATAAGAAGAACAAGTTTTGGAAAAAAAAAAGTATTTTGGTTTTACTTGCTTCTTCTTAATAATATCAATCAAAAACAAGTAAACACATTTCACTTTTTCGGGAGGTTTCTGTCTGTTTAATACATTTTCTTGCTGCAACAAATAAACAACTGGATAAATAAAAACATAAATAAATTGTTGTAGGAAATAATCTCTGAACTGACTCTATTGGCCTTCTTTGTTAATTGTTGTTGAATTTCTAAAATTAAATGGATTTTCAGAGATTTTCACGCTCATCCTTGAACCTGACTCATGTTTAATCATGATTTAGTATCACACAGAGTTCTCATTTGATCGGAATGTCTTTTTCACTAAGTGTTTTATTTTTCCAACTATATGTCCATTTTCTTTTTATTTTCTTGACCCTACAAAGGAGGGTCCTGTGTTTGTTTCAGAAAAGGTCACAATGGTAGAAAAAGTAGGTCCTTTAAACACTTGATGATATCATGAACTCAGAAGCTTTTCTGATGAAACCGCATCTGATCAGATTGAACCGTTTTATACTTGCTTGTGTCTTAAACTTTAAGGAGTTTGCATTTTGTGAAAAGATGCCACACACACCCACAGATAACGCTGTCTCAATCTGTATCTCTGCATCAGCTAAAACCAACTGTTTTTCATATTTTCCTTTCACCAGTCTTGACAATTCTCCACCTCCACTGGAAAATTCTCTTCTTATTTTTACCACCGCGTCTATTCTGCTGTTTGTAGAGAGAATGTGTCTCTCGGATATTTTGCGTGTCAGCACAAAGGAAACAGTCTTCTGTGCAACAGTCAGTTGTCACTGGAGGTACCAGTGGGTGAAGGGCTGACACACACACAAGCATATTTTTACATTTTAATGTGCAAGAAATTGCAGCGTTGTCACCACTTTAGAGTCCTATGTGACATAATTGTTACTAACATACACTATTATTCCATTTTGTGGTGATTTTCATAGTTGGTGCACAAAATATTATTGATCAGCTGAACAGGGAAAACAAATAAATGTTTTTCTTTGTTTGTTTCTGAAACTCAAACATCCAATTTCACACAGTAATCACAAGCTTTCAAGCATTTATTTTTTTAAACACTGTCTGTTTCCTGTTTTCTGTTCTAATTTCTAATACGTGGATAATAATAAAATAACTGAACATATTGTTTTCCCTTATCAGCAGCTCATTTAAAAATAAAAAAATGAAGAATTAATGAGAGAAGAATGATGATGAAATCATTTATTGAACAGATGCCTTCCTTATTTCATAATTAATGGTGCAGAATCTTAATAAACCACAAGGGTGCGCTGTCTTCTTAGTGACTGACTAGTTTACTGCCTCTGGAATTCTGCCAAGTTCTGCTCAGGCTGACAAAGATGTGTTTAAGGTCCACTTTGTATCTACGATATGATTTTTTTCTCCCACTTAATAAAATATGAAATTCCCCAAATTCAACCCAAACCAGGTAATGAATGAACAGACCAATGAGGCCGCATTCCTCAGGATATCATGTTTACAAACAAGGGACAGCAACATGATGAAAGAAAGCACCTCAGCTGAGCTTGATGGTTATATTTTAATAGATATGCTAATTATTTATTTGAACACTGGATACTAAAATAAATAAGCCTCATATAACTATTGTTTATCTAACATGAGCCTCCACAACCTGAACTACTACTTCTTTCTGCTTTACTTGTACTAAGAAAGGCTCTGAAGTGGATTTTAGCTTCAGATGAACTTGGTGTGAAAATCCTTTGAAGTGATGCATTAAAAATGAGCAGAATGAACACTATAACATATAAAGTTCAACATTTTCCTCAGCTGAATATCCCCTGTAGTATCTGGATCATAATCCAAAAATAGAGTTACTATTAATCGTGACAGTATGGACGGACATACAGATGGTGGTCAGCGTGTACAGGATCTTGTGTGAGGGTCTTTGCTTGTTGGGTGAGAGTGTGAGCATTGAAGATCTGAAGGGTAGTGAGTCACACCAAGACTTAGTGTGTGATCATCATCTTGATGGGATGGGAAAAAAACAACTTAAACTTTTTGACTATTAAAGTGTGATGACAGAGCAGCTGGAAGTTCCTCAGAGTGGAGAGACTAAATGAAATGGGTGAAGTAGAAACTCACTGAGTCACTGATGGACTTTTGAAGAAGGGCTGATTATAAATGATGGTGAGCACAGTCATTATTCATATACTTTAATAAAAAAAACAAAAAAACACTGATATTTCATTCCAATCAAGACATGTAATACACAGTCATTCAATCATTTCATTAATGTCCCAGTTCAGATCTTTGTCATAAAGAGTAAAGACAAAACCCGAATGCTCATAATTATCCCACAGGCACATGTATTAACCACATTCTTGGGTAAAAGACACACATGCTTTAAGCCTGAAGGTCAGTGTGGTAATTAGCCAATATAACAACGCAGCATGGAGTTAATTAGAAAGCCTGCCACCTTCCACAAACCTCCCAGATATCACTATTTCCTCAGGCTGCATTAAGCTTCTAACACACACACACACACACACATAGTATGTGAACCCCATCATGGGCGCGGTGCAGGTACATTAGAAATGTGTTTGTTTTCCAACTCTTTGAGTCAGTAGGTTCAGTCACTAGAAAAAACAAAAACAGAAAAATAATTGTTTTGTTCAGTGAAAAGGAGAAAAAAATTCTTGTTATTCTTGTAGTAGCAATTTACATTAATATTTAGTCCCTTAAACAAATGGTTCTTTTTTTTTTGTATATCTAAAAAAGAAACAAACAAACAGGTCATGTTCCCTGTGCTTCTACATGTGCTTCTACTTCTACATTAATATGTGTTTGTGAGTAGTTGGATGTTGATGTGCTCACGCCAAGTCAAGTCAAGTTCAATAGTTTGTTTTGTTTATGTCAAGCCAAGTCAAGCCTAGTGTCAATTGAGTTTCATTCTTTTAAAACATCATTGGATTTGATCTTCTTGCCTTTAGTTCCTTTCCATCTCACATTATAATAGGAATTTGCAACATGTATTATTTTTATTCTATAAATTGAAAAAATAAAGCACCATTTTAATTAAAATATTTAGATAATAAAGGTTTATTTTTATCTGTATTTGTGTTTCTAGGTCTTCAAGTGATTTAAGTTGTTTTCAGTCCTTTATTTTAGCATCTCGTTATTGTTTCTGCTGAAGCATCTTTTGTTTTTTAAGCTTTAGCAAACTTGTTTGTTTGTTTTTTTACTGTGAAACAAAATGACACACACATCTACAAAATACTTGTTTTATTGTTCTCGTTTAAAGCTCTTTAACAGTTTATTATTTCTTTGTTATTTGGGCTATTTTTAAAAATAATTTGAAAAACTTTACCTTTTTTGGTACTGGATTTCTAATGAATCAATTAGCATTTATTGATAAGAAAAATAAATGATTTATCTTTAAAGGACGGGAGCAGAAGTATTACTACAGAAGATATTTGGTAGCAATTAGACAATTTATACTTAATCACTTCTTTTGTACATTATTTTAAGTGATCAGCTAGATTTGGTTCTCTAAATTAATCTTCTAAAGTTTATGGTTAATAATATCCTTTGGTAGCTGGGTATTTGTCAGGTTCCTTAGTACTTCATGATCTTTAAAATTCAGAACATTATAACAAAATCCTGAATGAGAAAGTCCCGCCACCAGTTTGTGACTTTAAGCACAAGAGCCATTCGGTTCTATTGCAGGTCAACAGTCTGAAGCAAATCCATCTCTTAATGGTTCCATAAATTTAAACAAAGGTTCTAGACAGGCCAAGTTAAAGTCTGGACTAAAATCTAAATGAGAGGCTGTGACATGACCTTAAACAGATTGTCCATTCCTGAAAACTCTCCAGTGTCTCTGAAATAAAATATTCTGTAAAGAAGAGGGGGGCACAGTTCATCTGCTGTGATGTGAAAGATTTATTGTCTGTTACTACAAACATTTGATTGCAGTTGTTGCTGCCAAGGGTGGAAAAAAAATGTTATTAGGTTTATGGGTATTAACTTTTTTACACAGTAGATAAGTCTGAATGACTTTTTCCCTTAAAAATGGAATCATGGTTTATTATTGTTATTTTTTTGGTTTTACCCTGGTTATCTATTTCTGATATTGAAATGTGTTAGTTGAGCTGAAATAATTCAATGGCAATAAATAAATAAATAAGATAAACAGAAATCTGTAGAGGGTAAATACTTGTTCACATGACTGTAAATGAGTTTCTGAAACAGAAAAAGGCAAACTGGTAGGTTAAGACAGAGGCTGTATAAAGAAAGTTGGAATGAAAACGTTGTTAATCCTGCAACTGATATTATAACACTGTGCAACCCAAAGCTAATGATTCTGGCAGTGAAAAGCAACAAAGCTGGCAAGCAACAAGAAATGCTCACCAGCCTGCCAAAAGTAAAATCCCCTGTCATATTTAGTGTGTTATCAGGACAGAAACACACAAGTCAGTCACACACCTGCTATGAATACAGAAAAACTCCTAAACTTCAGTTGGGTTTATTGTATGTTAATTTAGTTGGGTGTTCATTCAAAATCCACTAATAAATAATTAATCCACAGAAATGAACTCTGAGCAAAATCCACGGAATATAATTCACGTTAACTCACACGTCTGACTTTCATTTAAAAATATCACTCAGAAATACGGCTTGTATTATGGACAGGAAGTTCAGAGACAAATGTGATGAAGTCCATTTTTAGTCAGAGAGATGATGTGACTCAGAAAATAAGACCCAGAGTTTATCATCAGGTGACTTCAACACATCCACTTTTTGTTTTTGTTTGTTAGTGAAGCAACACGACTCATGTGTCGGTCTCTTTTCCATAAGAATAACAACTAAACTCCAGCTATACAAAATGGTCAAACCTTGTAGTACAACCCAGCTGTGTTTTTATGTAAATTGTTTGGGAAGCAGTTTTGAAATACAGAAAGCACTAATAAAATATTTTGAAGGAGAACGGATGAAACAGCTGTTATTCAGGGCAGATAGTGGGTTAAATTATACCAATCAGATCAATGGTGAGTTTGAGTTACAAATTAAAATGTTTGCCAAAGTCGTTTTTCACTAGTGAGAGAATTTCCAGTTTTGATCAAACAATCTGCTGTGATATCTAAATCCTGTCTAAAGCTGCCAGTATCGGTTGCTGTTTGGTTTGAAAGGACTGCGCCTTTGGCACAAGCAAAGTCTGGCATGATGCATTCTCTAATGAGCATAGTCTCATAAATCTCACAGAAATCCAGCTGCCTCGCAAGCCGAACGCCATTAATTCCTGTAAAGTAAAATACATTTACATAATATTCAACGTATGATTTGACATTGATGGATGAATCCGTTTGATATAATTCAGACATTCAGTCATTATAACAGATGAACCTATAGTCACCATCTTTTTTCTTGCTGTTTTTTGTGCACTACTGTTTTAACATCTCCAGCTGAGAATTTGGCCATAGCTGTCATGGTGTTTTGGTGTCACATGAACCACATGTAGAAGCAGTTGGAGCAGGAGACTGATGCTTAATTACATTTTGTGAAGGACCATTAAACATATTTAAGACAGAAAAAGCTAATTGAATCATTGTGACTTGTGGGAGACTTGTTGTGTGGTGGAGTTTGTCCCTGTTGGTTGTCCCCTCTGCAAAGTAAAAAAATGTTCAAACAAACTGAAATGCAGTCTTCCAAAAAGCTAACAAAGGAGAGCTATTGGAGAATAAACAATACCTAAACTCAGTTCTCATTGGTTGGAAGTGTTAGAATGGACTGATTACAAACAATTTTATGACAATGTAGAAAAAAACAAAGAAACACAAGTGAAAACACAACAGCTGCAGTGGATCAGTAACTTCCACGGCTTCACAAAACAAATTTGTGTGCATTATGAGTCCTGTTGCTTCCACAGCAGCGCAGAGCTACAGGAACAAAACATCACAAACAAACAAACACAGCAGATTGTTCTGTATTTACCTGGGACTTGTCTGTTTTTACACAGTCACACTGACACAACTGTATTTTACTTTAGCTTTAGCTTGTCTGTTCATTAGCTTTAATTCATTTGTATTTCTGGGTTATATTACTTCAAGTTTCAGTGTGTGCATGTGTGACTGTGCTCAAGGGTTTAACAGTGTGAGACCGACAGTTCAACATTATCTCTGCTGCACACACCGCTCTGCTCCTCTCATGACCCATTTAACATTTTGTGGGCTAAGAAACATACATGTATCTAAAGAGTCACTCAGGGAAGGTCTTTGTGCTTGACTTCAGTATAATGCACATTTTCTACAAGTAACTTTTAAAATATTAAATTGTGTTTAAATTGAATATTATTTGTTTGGCCGACTTGTATGTTACTTTACTTGTGTGCTTTTCAGATTAAATTACACAATGTTGTTTAAAGGAAGATGAGCTGTTTAAAAATAATTACATAAGCATTGACCCAACACTCAGTCCAGTTGTTAGTATAAAGTCAAACAATTTCATCAGAACCACATGATGTATAGCAGCACTGCGATTAGCCCTGTAAGACCCACAGTGACACTGGTGTCACTTCCCCTTTGTACAACATCATCCATTTAATATAATTTGCACCCCCATAGTTTTCATGAAAATAGAAATGGGTCTGGGTTCTTGTTGGTTAGTTAAAAACATGGAATTAAAGAAAAAAGAGCCAAATTGTCATTCTAGTCAACAAAATACTCAATTTGCTTTAAACCATAGTTTAACTGTAGACTTCTAATAAAAATATAATTATTATTCTAAAACAGAAACAGATTTTGGTGAATCATCCAGCTGGTTTCTCTGAGAGACAACACAATAAAAAAATACAAAAAACAGAATATGTTGGATTAACAACACAAAGCTTCAGTCAGCAAAAGTTTTTTCAAGTCAAGGTCAAACTTGAAAAGGGCTCATCAGCACAATAAAAAAATAAAATAAAATTAGACCCTAACCTTTAAAAATGTATATTTATAATTATAATGTAATCTAAAAGAGAGCTCATGGTCTTTCATGTGTTATTGAATGAAAGAAGCATGTAAAACAATACAAATTATAATTACTAATAAACTGACTTACTGAATCATTTTGCTTTATAACGACTCAGAAGCTTTTGCTTTTAGTTTGAGTTTGGAACCTAAATATAAGATGTAGACTGTGTGGAAACAGACAGAAATATATTGTAATACATCCAGCAGAGAAGGTGATGAGAATATTTAAATTTAGGGCAGTTTGTTACTCTGAAGTTGGTCACATGCAGAGAGACTGAGACATGTTTCAACATGTATCAAACATTGTGCCTCTGAGAGGAGAGCCCTTGTGGGCAGCAGAATGTAGTCCTCTTACTCTAAAATGTATTGTGTATTTTTTTAAATTAATAATTATTTGGGATACATTGATTTTGGTTCAGTAATATTTTAAAAATTGATTTTTTTAAATAATTATGTGCTCACATCTTTCCAAGTGACAGCATGTATTTTAGAACCCCTGGACGTGCAGTTGGGTGATTGAAACCAAGAAAACATCATATTTCTGAAGCAGTTCATCCAGCTGACGACAGCTGCAGCAGCAGTTTATCCCCAAACTCCTGAAGACTCATCGACCGAACAATGTTATCCTGATTTCTCATTCAGCAGACGGGGTTTATTGTGCCAAACTTTAATTTCATTTTAAATGATTTTTGTTAGAAGAACATTTTATGAGTCAAACTGTTTTCACACAGTTCCTCTGGGTGTGGCAAGTCAAGACAAATGACATTAAAAAACATGAGACTATATATTCCCCTATGAGGCGAGAAGCGCCCATCTTCTCTTGGTTTCTTTTCATTCTCCTTTTTCTGTTTCTGGTTTTAAACCTGCTTCCCTCTATGCTTTACTCCCATCTGCACTTCCTACAAACCCTCAGTAGAAGTTTTAGTCTGAAAGAGAAGAAAAACTGAAACTTCTGGAACATGTCCCGGATTTTGCATCTTTTTTTGGTTCAGACTTACAGAGTATTGTGCATGTGTGCTGATTCCTCCTGCATTTAATCAGTGGTAACTGAGAACCAGTAAGTATTTTAAAAGTCCCAGAAAATAGATTTTGCACTAAATCTTTGATGTGATCACTGATGTTACAACTGCTTTTTCACATCAAAGTTAGAGGCACAGCAACATGCATTCATCTTGAGTTCCTACAAACATTCTGTTGCAGTACACAGCGCATTAAACTAATGTCTTATGTTTGCAGGTCTAAATCAAAACGAGTGTAACGAAGCCTCAGAGTTCATATCAGTAATGTGTGCAGCTGTTTACTGTAATAGTTGATGTTTCTCACGTCCTAGGAAACTTCCCAGATGTAGATTTTAAGGCAGGAAGTGCATTTTAAGCTGTCAGATGTCAGTCTCTGCTTTATATTTACAGATGAGGAGGAGAAAATAATAAACAGAAATGAAGGCACCATCCCCAAGAAAACTGTGCTTTGAAAACAAGACATCTTTGGAAATATAACTAAATAAACAAACAAATAATAACACAACCTTTTGGAGAGGAAGATTTCACAGTCCTTCCTGGGCTAGGAGGTCTCCTGGGGCGCCCCCTGCTGGAGGGGGGCACCACTGTAAGCTTGTAAATAAATATTACAGATATACAGTGGGGCAAAAAAGTATTTAGTCAGCCACCAATTGTGTAAGTTCTCCCACTTAAAAAGATCAGAGAGGCCTGTAATTTTCATCATAGGTATACCTCAACTATGAGAGACAAAATGAGGAAAAAAAATCCAGAAAATCACATTGTCTGATTTTTAAAGAATTTATTTGCAAATTATGGTGGAAAATAAGTATTTGGTCAATAACAAAAGTTAATCTCAATACTTTGTTATATAGCCTTTGTTGGCAATGACAGAGGTCAAACGGCCCATTCCTCCATGCAGATCTCCTCTAGAGCAGTGATGTTTTGGGGCTGACGCTGGGCAACACGGACTTTCAACTCCCTCCAGAGATTTTCTATGGGGTTGAGATCTGGAGACTGGCTAGGCCACTCCAGGACCTTGAAATGCTTCTTACGAAGCCACTCCTTCGTTGCCCGGGCAGTGTGTTTGGGATCATTGTCATGCTGAAAGACCCAGCCACGTCTCATTTTCAATGCCCTTGCTGATGGAAGGATGTTTTCACTCAAAATCTTACGATACATGGCCCCATTCATTCTTTCCTTTACACGGATCAGTCGTCCTGGTCCCCTTGCAGAAAAACAGCCCCAAAGCATGATGTTTCCACCCCCATGCTTTACAGTAGGTATGGTGTTCTTTGGATCCAACTCAGCATTCTTTCCCCTCCAAACACGACAAGTTGAGTTTCTACCAAAAAAGTTCTATTTTGGTTTCATCTGACCGTATGATGTTCTCCCAATCCTCTTCTGGATCATCCAAATGCTCTCTAGCAAACCGCAGACGGGCCTGGACGTGTCCTGGCTTCAGCAGGGGGACACGTCTGGCACTGCAGGATTTGAGTCCCTGGCGGCGTAGTGTGTTACTGATGGTAGCCTTTGTTACTTTGGTCCCAGCTCTCTGCAGGTCATTCACTAGGTCCCTCCATGTGGTTCTGGGATTTTTGCTCACCGTTCTTGTGATCATTTTGACCCCACGGGGTGAGATCTTGCGTGGAGCCCCAGATCGAGGGAGATTATCAGTGGTCTTGTATGTCTTCCATTTTCTAATAATTGCTCCCACAGTTGATTTCTTCACACCAAGCTGCTTACCTATTGCNTAAATATATTTACTTTTTAACTTTAAACTGTTAAAATAGTTGGCTTTGTTTATTATTTCTCAGGTCTTACTAATTCCAAATTGCAAAACTCAAAACTGACACCAATGCAAACATCAGGTCTTCAAAATCAGTTTTCAGAAACATTCTAATCATCCATGCTGGACGTGAAGATATAGTATTAGTATGTCATTTCATCACTTCACTTTACAATACAACTCAGTTTTTACTCAGTTCTACATGTTACATTTCAATCACTGTTTGACAAGAAGACAGAAAAACAATGTTAAAAAAAGAAGTAGGAGAGACTGATAGACAGAACAAGGAGGGAACAAGACTCTGAATACAATGATGCTAAATGAGAAAGAATGAGGCTTTTGTTAGTCCTTATATAATGTTGTTATTTTGTAGGTGTAAGAAAAGACAATGTTTAAAAGTCAAGATACACAAATGTGGAAAAGATAAATATCCAAGCCAGAAAACAAAACAAGAAGTTATAACTATCATTTTCAATATTACATATTTTAGTGGTTCATGTTGTAAAAAACATAAATTATTTTAAAATTGTTCCCATCAACTCCCTAAACAGAATTGATGCTGGTTTCAGGGAAATTGTAACCCATGGAAAGGTTAAAACATGCTCTTAACAGGAAGCACAGTTTGATGTAGGTTTGTGTCCCTTGTGTCGTGGGTAAGCTTTCAGAGAAGTGCTTCTTCTGCAATCTGAAAGAGCTGAAATTACTTGAAGCCTGCAGGCAAATGTCTCCTCAGTCTCCTCCTTGATTGCAGTCATCTGTTTGGTTCAGATGAGATGATACATATGCATGCAGAAAGTTAAGATGGCAACATGTTCCACTTCCTCCACTAGGTTAATGTTTGTTAACAGGTCATTTTTTACTCGTAGAGTGTGACTGGTCAGTGCATCACAGTTCAATAAAAATCTAAAGAAAACAAAAAAAAAAATGTCAAAATGACCAGTGCTGTGAAATGTTTGAATTAAAATATTGTTGTTAGCAGATGAAAATGTATCTTTTCATTATAATCCCCTCGACTGGTATTTAAAATTCCTTTTTGCTTTCTGATGAATAGCTTGGATATTTTAATGCATTTCTGGGTTTAAAAATCAACCCCTCAGCACATTTAATAGGTGGGCTTCACTTTATCCCTCTCAACAGTTTCTTCAGCTTATTTATCTAATTATGAAAAACTGCTTGCTCATAGATGTTTTCATTTATTTCTTCAGAAACTTGAGTTGAACTTTTATAAAACTCCTGAAACTCTGTTTCTGCCTACTGTTTCAGCTCTACATTGAGTGTCCTGTCACAAGTTAACACAGCTGATTGATATTTTTCTCAGCCAGCAAATGGCCTGCCAGTCTTTAATTTTCCAGCCAGTCAAGATAAAATCCAAGGTGAAGAATGAAGGAGAAAGCTTGAGGGAATTCTTAGTAGAATCCAGCCAGAACCTAGAAATGGGTCATGAGTTTGTTCCTGTTGGTTTGCCATGGCGGTTTTGATGAGCCTAAATCTCAGAGTGATTTACACCCAAGTGATTTACTCCAAAGTGAATGTGTTATCAAAATGTGAACTGTTCAGATTCAAAGTTAATCAGAAGATACACAACATCTGACTCACACAAAATTGATACACTTGTGAATATTTTACATTTATTTTTCTTTTACTCCATCAGAGGTTTAGGGATCAGAAGAAACTCTCAAAATAATTAAATGTATTTTTTCTAAATTTCTAATGGTATTTTCTTAAACACTGAGTCAAATAAGAGCTGGAGATACTGTTTCTGGTGTTTCACAGCAGAAATCTACTTGACATGTTTTCAGTAACTTTAGTTCTTTCTGTGTGTTTGTGAGAAAAACAAACAAAAGGAAACAAACTACTTACAAGGAAGAAATAGTTGAAACATCAAAAATTAACATTGGATGAAACACATTNTTTCTTAAACACTGAGTCAAATAGGAGCTGGAGATACTGTTTCTGGTGTTTCACAGCAGAAATCTACTTGACATGTTTTCAGTAACTTTAGTTCTTTCTGTGTGTTTGTGAGAAAAACAAACAAAAGGAAACAAACTACAAGGAAGAAATAGTTGAAACATCAAAAATTAACATTGGATGAAACACATTTACAGTGGGGCAAAAAAGTATTTAGTCAGCCACCAATTGTGTAAGTTCTCCCACTTAAAAAGATCAGAGAGGCCTGTAATTTTCATCATAGGTATACCTCAACTATGAGAGACAAAATGAGGGAAAAAAATCCAGAAAATCACATTGTCTGATTTTTAAAGAATTTATTTGCAAATTATGGTGGAAAATAAGTATTTGGTCACCTACAAACAAGTAAGATTTCTGGCTTTCACAGACCTGTAACTTCTTTAAGAGGCTCCTCGGTCCTCCACTCGTTACCTGTATTAATGGCACCTGTGTGAACTCGTTATCAGTATAAAAGACACCTGTCCACAACCTCAAACAGTCACGCTCCAAACTCCACTATGGCCAAGACCAAAGAGCTGTCAAAGGACACCAGAAACAAAATTGTAGACCTTCACCAGGCTGGGAAGACTGAATCTGCAATAGGTAAGCAGCTTGGTGTGAAGAAATCAACTGTGGGAGCAATTATTAGAAAATGGAAGACATACAAGACCACTGATAATCTCCCTCGATCTGGGGCTCCACGCAAGATCTCACCCCGTGGGGTCAAAATGATCACAAGAACGGTGAGCAAAAATCCCAGAACCACACGGAGGGACCTAGTGAATGACCTGCAGAGAGCTGGGACCAAAGTAACAAAGGCTACCATCAGTAACACACTACGCCGCCAGGGACTCAAATCCTGCAGTGCCAGACGTGTCCCCCTGCTGAAGCCAGGACACGTCCAGGCCCGTCTGCGGTTTGCTAGAGAGCATTTGGATGATCCAGAAGAGGATTGGGAGAACATCATATGGTCAGATGAAACCAAAATAGAACTTTTTGGTAGAAACTCAACTTGTCGTGTTTGGAGGGGAAAGAATGCTGAGTTGGATCCAAAGAACACCATACCTACTGTAAAGCATGGGGGTGGAAACATCATGCTTTGGGGCTGTTTTTCTGCAAGGGGACCAGGACGACTGATCCGTGTAAAGGAAAGAATGAATGGGGCCATGTATCGTAAGATTTTGAGTGAAAACCTCCTTCCATCAGCAAGGGCATTGAAAATGAGACGTGGCTGGGTCTTTCAGCATGACAATGATCCCAAACACACCGCCCGGGCAACGAAGGAGTGGCTTCGTAAGAAGCATTTCAAGGTCCTGGAGTGGCCTAGCCAGTCTCCAGATCTCAACCCCATAGAAAATCTCTGGAGGGAGTTGAAAGTCCGTGTTGCCCAGCGTCAGCCCCAAAACATCACTGCTCTAGAGGAGATCTGCATGGAGGAATGGGCCAAAATACCAGCAACAGTGTGTGAAAACCTTGTGAAGACTTACAGAAAACGTTTGACCTCTGTCATTGCCAACAAAGGCTATATAACCAAGTATTGAGATTAACTTTTGTTATTGACCAAATACTTATTTTCCACCATAATTTGCAAATAAATTCTTTAAAAATCAGACAATGTGATTTTCTGGATTTTTTTTCCTCATTTTGTCTCTCATAGTTGAGGTATACCTATGATGAAAATTACAGGCCTCTCTGATCTTTTTAAGTGGGAGAACTTACACAATTGGTGGCTGACTAAATACTTTTTTGCCCCACTGTATATTTATAACAGCACATCATTACTGACTGATAATATCTTGTGCTTTAGGAGAAAATCCATTATTGTTTTATCTTATTATACTTGAGTTTGTTACTTTATGTTAGAAAGGTAAGGAATACAGTTTTATAAAATGGTGCAACCCCTTATACGTATTTCTGTCACTTGCTACCCTTTCCAGAAAATATTTCCTTTTATTTTTCATTTTTATCTCCTTTCTATGACTTAACGCTGCATACATGTTGTTGACAGGATATAAATAAAATCAAATAAGAATGAAACACAAAACTACTGATATAAACAAAAAAATCACCATTTAGATAACAGATAGTTTTATTGTTTGTACAGACTGCACAGTATTAAAATAAAAGACTTTATCCTGATCTACTTGAGATTTGAAGCAGCTATAATCAATTAGAACTCATCACAAGAGACTTCTAACTTGATGCTTCTGCCTGAGCACAGCTGTTTTAGGTCAGACAGCATTCTTTAATTGAAACTATGAGTAGGTTTCAAAATCAGTTAGTAAAAAATGTGCCATTAAAGTAATTTAGAATCAGTAAATGCATGAAAAGCTTTTGTGTGACTATAATGATTTTCTTCCGTTAGTTGGAGGTTGTTTGATAACCAACAACATCCAAAACTGTCCTGCAAGACACACAAAGCGTTGATGAAACAGACTATATTTCAGTCTGTTTTAGTTTGACGGGTGATCACTTCCTGTGAATGTTAGACTGACAAGAAATTTAAAGACAAGGATACAAAGAAAATGTGTTGTCGCTATAGTTGCAAGACTCAATAAATGAATATTAAAAATAAAAGTCAATAATAATTAGTTGTATAATATTTACCAAACAGTGTAAACCATTTTAAAACTGACAAATAAAATAGCAGTTAGATGGCAGCACTTATACAGAGAAGTTGTGGTAATGAAGTAGCTGAAAAGGCTTCACCATCACTGTTTAAGTTTATCAGTCATTTTTTGTTTTTCTTTGGTTTGATTTAAATAGACTAACATTCATCTATGAAAGATGCAGAAAACATCAGGATACCTTTTAAATAATGTTTCTGCATTGTCTCCTTCATCTGGCAGAGTCACACTCCTGATGAACCTCAACACCAGCCAACTTTCTGGATGCATGAGAGGAATCTTAAACTCAGATCTTAATAATATAATAGATAAAATAAAAAGTCTGTATCTCTGGCCGTGACCTTTTCACATCCCTGACACTGACACTGAGTAGGAAATTTAGGAACTGAAATGGATGACGCATGAATGAGTCACTCTTGTGTGTGTGTGAGTATCCATGCACTGGTGTTTACGCATACATTGCAATGATTAATTCCCACCTCCACTCAACAAGTTTTAGAATCAGTTCATGCAGAGACTCACTGATGATCTAACTCTGTCTTACCCTGTTTTGAATCTTTGAAAATCCCCCCGGCATCCGAAGAAATATCACTTTAAAGAAGGAAGGAATGAAGACGTTTGTGTTTGTGTGCTGTGAGCGAGCGCGACATGCTGCGAGTATCAAATAAACTAGAACCAAATATTAAATGTACCAATATGAAAAATATGATACTAGGAATGACCAACTGTAAGACATTTTATTTACATCTCATGGTCACCAACCTTTGTTAAATTTTGGTTTTAGAAATAGTGAAGATGTGAGTATTTAAAACAGATCACGATGTGTTAAACATTTGTCTTGCCAGAAATCAAAAGTGTCTTGGCCCTGAGAATACCAATGCTTAATGAGATGTGTCAAAAGTGATTTTATTCCCCGAGGTTCAACTCGATGGTTAGCTGCAATTCCCATCAAATTCTTCTTTATAAAATGTAATTTAGTCATTTTTATTTTAGTAAAAAATTAAAAGTTTTTGTTATATTTTGGACCAGATTATATGACAAACATTCACCAAAACAAAATCCACCAGGCAGCACTATTATCAGCCCACATCGAATTCTGTCCAGCCTCTAAAGGAGCCACACTACATCTGCAGTGATTTAAATTCCCTTTAACACACTATAGTTGTCAGAGAAAATGGTTTTAGGTCTGAGAATCTGCTGACAAAGCTGCATGTTGAATTGAGTCTATTTCTGTCTTTCGAAGTCCTGCAGAATTGGAAGAGATCTGAGGACAGTCCTTTTCCTGCTCAAGATGCCTGCTTGTCTGTAGCTGACCTCGTTTTCACGTTCACTTTGAGTTTAGTTTCACCACAGTTCTTCTAGAGGCTTTTCAGATTCACTTTATGCAATGACATTTTAACTGTTATGAATAAGCTCATTTTAATATGTAATTATTACACAATAATGACTTACTGTTACCACAAGGGACTTTAACATTAAGTTAAGTTATGGAACCATCATTATTATTACATCAGCATTACAATTAAGTTTCTACAGCTTATATTCTTCACCACCAGGAGGAATGCTGAGTGAAGTAACGGTCTTTGCTCCTTGATTTAAAACAGGACCACTATCCTGCAGGTTTTAGATGTTTTTCAGCTCCAACACACCTGATTGAAATTGTTTCAATGACCCACTCATCCAAATCTGGTGTGTTGAAGCAGAGGAACATCTAAAAAAATGCAGGATAGCGACTCTCTGGGACTGGAGATGGACGTCCTAGATTTAAAAGATCTGGAACCGAAAAAAACGATGACTGATGAAAATTATTAAATGTTCATTGAAAAAAGGGTGATGATTTTACAATTGAACAAAGTCACACACACGCTCGCACACACACTTCTCACAGTTTAAAGCAATAAACTGTTTAACTGCAGGTCAAATACGGATCTGTATTCACATTAAGTGTTACTGAAGAAAAGGATTTGAACGTAGAGCTTCTCCTGAATTGGAAATGCAGTCCATCAGATAGGAAGGATTTGGTAGGAAACAGGGCTGGTAACCCTCACATAGTATAAAATACAATTTTATATACTTTCAATTCAGACAACAATAATTTTTCCAACCCTGTTGTTCCCGGTTGCTTTTACAAAAGTAACTATTAGTGTATCTGAGTTGTGTTGAAATGATTTTGGGTTTATCTGTATGGATTGTAACTCTAATTACTTTGGAATTGAAATGTTTTTTATTCATGTTAAGATTCTGCAAAGGTCCCTCAGCTGACTGAACCTACATAGAAACCTCAGTAATTGTCATGGAGGGACTTTTAATTCCTTGGTAGCAATCAATTTTCATCTGGTGTCACACTTTTTAATGAATGAAAAATTTGCCAAAGGATGAAAGTGCACGGGCAGATTTCAGGTCAGTGATTAAAAAGCATGCCTTTAACCCTTGGGATGAATTTTCATCAACATTACCTGTGGTCATATCCTTCGTTCTGAAGTGTGTGTGTGTGTGTGACTGTAAAAAGGATGAGTTTTTACAATACAACCGAGCTTTGGTGTGAATACATGTAATTTGGTATGCAGGAAAGCTAAGCAGAAATGTTCATGCAGCAGCCCACCTGCTGAAACAAGATGGAGTAGTGTGTGTGTTTATGTTCTTTCCTCCAGAGGAAATGATAAGCTTATTATGGAGGGACACGAACCAGAGATTAAACAGCAAAAGACAACAGGCAGAGAGAGAGATGGATAGATGGAGGAAAAGAAAAGAAAGGAAAACAGGTCATTAAGATGGAGTCAGATAACTCAAGACTTAATTTTAGGGGAAATGGAGTTGACCACATTCTTGTTAAAGTTGTATTAAATGGTGGAAGCATGTAGTGTGATGACTTCAAGTGGCAGTACCCCCCCCCCAAAAAAAAGAGACTGGAATCTTAAGTTATGTCTTTGCACACTGAGGATGGAAATGAATTGGAGTTAAGATGTGACGTAATCATTATGTTCCTTTTCGGAACAACCTTTTTTAATCACTAATATGTTGAAACTGCCTAATTGTTTCAGATGTAATTTGGATTGAATTTGAATGTTTTAAACCACTGTTGGATTGCTGCACAAAGGTTCTGTGTGTCTGTGTGAAAGATTGTTTGTCTCTATGCGGCCCTGTGATGGATTGACAACCTGTCCAGGTGTAACCCCGCCCCTTGCCCAGCTGGAGCTAGACACCAGCTCTCAGTGACCCTGAATAGGAAACCAAACTTGATTTAGTTATTTATTCTTCATATGGTTTAAACTGCTGCTTTTGGTGACATGTATTAAAAAAAAATAATCATGAGTTTCAGTTTTTGTTTCCGGAAAATAAAATCTGATTCATTAAATTATAATTCAGTGTTTGTTAGTTAGGTGCTAAAACCTCATGTGATCCAGCAGTTAGGTGTAGGACAGGTAGATGTCAATGTGCACTGACTTTATTGAAGTATTTTTTTTCTTTGCTTTCATTCTGCATTGGAAGGGTTTGAAGAATAAATAAAATTGTTCTCTTCAGAAAAAGAGTTGAGAAGCTCATTTCTACTAGAAAAGCTACCGGGGTGCATGTTGAGTCTATGAATTTTTCACAAAGTTGTGGTGTCATTACCATTTCAAAGTGAGATACATCAACACAACAGCTTAGGAGAAGCTGTTTGCTTTTGAACACATTACCTTGAAATGTGATGTTAAGAGGTGTTGCTCATTTTGTGTGTTTTTGTGAGGTTGGGCAAATGGAAAAATGGGAAGGAAAGATACAGAGAGAGTGAAATGGATGGACAGGGAAAAACTAACACAGATTAGCAAATAATTACAGAAACAATTTATATGAGAGCAAATGAATTATGCAATAAAGGGAATCAGAACCAAACAGCAGCCACATAAATGAGTAGATTTAATGTGGTATTTGTAACTGCGTGATAAAATATGTGTGAGTTAGTTTGAGTATGAGAAATAATAAACCACAGAGCACCTCACTGACTTTAATCATTTTATTTTTAATGTATGAACCAACTGACAAAGCAAAGTACTGACTGAGAGTTGAAGCTTAGATATGGGGGGAGGGGGGGTGCAGTGGGGAGGTGTGTGGAGGGAGGAGGAAAAGGAAGGGAGGGGGAGTGCATGTGCAGCCTCTCCCTTTCTCTTCCTCCTCTCGTTTCACTCGTATCTCACTTCTCTCTTCGTTTCGGTCATCAGATTTCCGGAGGCTGAAGAAGGTGAACAGTAGAGAAGGTAAACAAAGAAAGGAACAAGAAAGAAGAAGAAACAAGATGGATGAAGTGTAAAATATGGGTGCAAGTCTAGAACTTGACAGCTAGAACTGCAGAAAAGGAAAAAGGAAAAGAAGTGATTTGGTTATACATGGGAAGAAAAAGACACAACACAAGTAGGTAGGATGGTAAAACTTAACAGGTGAAAAAACACCTGGACACAAAGAACAAGTGGTAAATAGAACAAAATACCAGAAGAATAAGTGAAACAAAAGGGAGTGAAGAGCAAGAACGGGAGGCAAGAGGACCAGAACTGAAGACTACATCTGCATCTGACAGGTGGAACTTAGTTTCCAGGATGGACAAAGTGGAACGTGTAATGAAGATGGTGAAGAGGATGTCACCAAGAAAAAAGAGGAGAGAAGGAAATTCAGGAGAGCTGGAGAGCCCTGATACCCTGTGTGATGAACTGTGTCGTTTCAGCCTCTGTATCACTGGTGAGAGTCAGCAGCTCCTCATGCATGTGTGTGTGGGCGTGTGTGTAAAGTTGATTGTTGATGAGCAACAGTTTGGAGTTCATATTTAACATGTTCTGAGATGTTTTATATGTTGTTCATTGAGCTGCAGGAATGGCTGACTGGCTAATTTGTCAAACAACAGCTACACATAGTGGTTCCAGATTTACACTGGAATTTTAGGATAAACATCAGTTTGTTACATCATCTAAAATGGATATTTCTGTTGTGCAGCATTGGTTCCAGAATATTTAATTAACTTTACAGTTAATATGGGTTCTGTTTACCTGTCTGCTTTTACGTAACATAACAGAAAGAAATGTCTTTCTATCGCTAGTGATTTCTTTGTAGAGTCTTTATATCACATGTTAGGTCATGATGATCATTCAGAGGCTGATTTGTTAAAACCAAGGCTCAGAGTACATTTAAACAACCCTGTTATTATCTCTTTGGCACATAGAGTTGATATATTATAAAGTATTATGTTGAAGAAATGCATAGAAAGACATGAAAAACTGGCAATGAAGAAAGTAAAATATATTATTTTGTGTGAACAGAATTCTGTCAGAGAATTTCAGTAAAAATATTCTGTTGTCTGTATTCTAATTTAATGGCTTAAGAAATTGATTCCAGAGCATAATTACCTCATAGCTGGTTTACAGTTTGCTAGGTGCCTCGTGTTCTTCAAAAGCTTTTGGGGAGAATTTTGCAGAGTGTTACATATTTTGTTGTTTATTTATTAACTTGCTTTGATCATAGAAAAAAAAAAAGCTAATTGGGAAAAAAGTGAATCTGGGACAAAATTTTTGGTTTTAGCACTATGTATGACTAGAGAAAGAGTTTCCTGTTTGTCTCATTCTCTTACATCAAACAATCTTCCAATCAGTCAGTAGAATCTGCAGCAACTAGACTTCAAACATCTTTAAACAATCCCCAGAGAAACAAGCATTACAGTGCAGGAAAGGAAAGGAAAGGAAAGGAAAGGTCACTTTGAAAACAAAGAAGCTGTTCACACATCACACGTTTGTTCCTCGTCATGTCATACTGTAAAGGGTTATCTGTTATGTCTGTATATGAGCACAACATGTTGATGCTGCATATCATCACTCAGTTGATTCTAAACTACAAACACCTAAATGACATGATGTTAATGTCTGGATATTCCAGACAGGTTAACCTCTGTGTCGCCAGCTTCTCAACAGTTTGTCAACTGTAGAAAATATAACAAGTATTTAGTTCATGTACTTTGAGTATAATAAAAGTCTTTTTCAGCCCTGTTAAGACATCAGCCTTACCCACTACAGTACATCTAATGTTCACACTGCGCATATTTTTTTTGTTAATAACTCTCTAGTTATTTGTTTCTCTTTTTATATTTTCTGTTAATATGTTTTTAATAACAAACTTACTCCATTTTGTTTCTCAGGTTATTTAAAATATTGTTGCAAAGTAAAATATTAGGAAAATATGTAAAATATGAGCAATGAAGGAGTCATAATAAATGTCTCAGGTTTAACTTTTCTTCTGATATGTTAAAACAGTTCTTTTTTTCAGGCTTTCGCTCATTAATAAACAATCAAGTGACCTTTATACTCTCAATACAACCTTTTTGTTCAGTCGTTTGTTTATGTGCTACAGATAAGTTAAAAATACAGTACTAAACAAGCAAGCAAGGTACTAAAAGCAACAACTAGAGTGTATTATAGGTCACACAGCAGCTCTTATGGGAGATGAAAAACAAGACTTTTTCAATTGGCTTTCTTCTAAAGAGTATAAAGGGGCAGCAACTTACCCATAAAAGCAATTCTCTTCTTGTATCCCTGCGAAACTAAAACCAATCGCCAACCATCTTGTACATGTACACATGAGAATGCTTTACTCATGTCACCCTTGCTTTTTTTTCTGTTTGGAGGCAAACAGCTCTTAGAAATAGGATTGACAGTACAAATCTTTTTAAATAGTTTTGGAGCTTCACTGGTTGTCCATAACAAAATGTAAAGGAGTTTGTTTTGAGGTTTTTCCACCATAAAAAACATAAAAGGTCACCTTCAAATACAGAAAAAAAATCCACAAACATTGTCAACTCTTTGGAGGAAAAGTTATCTCAGACTTTTGAAGTCCAGTAAATCAAAGACTCCTTTGTCAGAGCATTTCAGTTTTCCATGTTACAGCAAGTTCTTGTGACACCAAATGTGTTTCCTAAGGGATGGTGACAGACACTATGTCCAACATTGTGTGAGAAAAGCATGTAGCTTTCATATGTTATCTTTGAACAGCAGCATGTGTGTGTGTGTGTGTGTGTATGTGCGTGCATGCGCATGTGTACTTTGTCGTCTAGAGGGCTGAGTGTGTTCAGTGCATAACAACACCAAAAGAAAAAAAAAACAGCATGCCTCTTTCCTTGAGACCAAATAAGATCATTTAAGTATGTCAAAATTTGGTGGCTGAGCTATGAGCGTATAGCAATAAAACTATTAAACCTTTTTCATTTTGAATGAGCAGCGTTTTTGTGCCCTGCAGCAATGTTTCAAATTAACTGAAGGCAAATTGCTCCAGAGGAAAAGGAAGGTATCAATACAGAATGAGTTTTGTATGCTGTTGGAGGAAAATTACTTCAATAAGCCAATCTACGTACACCATATTCTGACACATGAATGAAACCCAATATGCTCAAGAGCAAGAAAAAGGCAACCGGCTTGTGGCAACAGGGAACATACACTGGCATTAAAGATACTACAAACGCTCCAGTGATCATGTAGATTAGGTTGGTTTTCTTCTGTTGGTCAATAAACAATCCTTGAACTCTGTTTTGATGCTTTCAAATGTATCTGCAACTCTACATCCATGTTTCAGTTTAGGCCTGTCTGAATTCTCATACAGATACACAGACATGGATGGAGAAGAATTTGTTACCATAATAAACAACACAAAATATTTGGTTTGGACAAATTCATTTCCTAGATTTTTATGACAGGGTTACTGTCCCAATAGATTCTTCTCTCCATCTTTTAACTTACTGTATCTGTGTACTATTTACAATTTCTTGAAATGTTTTTGAAAAGCTAATTTTGAATATGGACTATTGATAGGAATTGATCCTAATATTTCTGTAAAATGACTTGAAATGACCTTTGCTGCAAACTGATTCTGATAAGTTCTGTATTCTGACTTGTAGGCAGTAAGTCATGCTTTGATTACGTCACATTTCAGTTGTTGTAGTTCTTTGTATGTTGGTCGTATCGCTTTTGTTTCTTCAAGCTGATTTCACAGTCTGATCATATCACAACATAATTTAACAGCTTGTTTTTAAGAGTGTTAATGATATAGCATCACCTTACTGGTCCAAATGTTTCCATTCACTCACTTCACAGCCAGGGAACTGAAGTCCAAACATAAAGCACATGGGGTGGTTTTATGTTAAAAGGAGCTACAGAGTAGCATGTGTTATGGATCCAGATGTGTCTTTGTGAATTCTGTTTTAGTGTGTGGATTCTGAAGCTAAACAACCTCCAAAGCTGCAGCTTTTGCTTTTTTATTTGTTTTTTTTTCTTCTCTAATTTGCACATGATATGATGCACATAAATTACAGAAAATCCAGCTCAACATCATCTGTAGCAGTCAACAGTTATTGTAAAAATAGGAGTGTGTGTTTACATGGCATCCAAACCCTCATGTAGCAAACAGTCATCTTCACACATGCAGTTGATAAAACCCACATTATCCTACAGTATGTTGTAGAGATAACACATGTTCAAACTGAACAACAAGGCCCTGAGTGATACTCGGTGATGTTATCATCTCATCCTGAAGACATTCTGCCTCATATTATAAACTGATAGACATGCCTAATCTAACAGATAAATGCCCTTTGTTGAATGGATTTGCTCATGTTTTGTCTAAATAGTAGAAACATTTATTTTTTCTATTAATAAATCATAAAAAAGCCTGTACTTGATTTCCTATTTTAACTAGTTTTAAAAAAGTGATAGTTTGGATTTTTTAAAGTGGAAGTCTGTCAGAAACATACCTGCATACAGAAGTCAGAAATAGAAAGTTCTCATTAGATCCATGGAGATTTTATCAAGCTTGTCGTTCCATTGTGTTCAAATTTTTGTTTTCTAACAGTCAACCTTTTTTATTACTTACCACAACTGTTGGCTTTTTAGAAAAAAAAATCTGTGTTATATTTTCTGTTTATGTTTTAGTTTTAATTAATACTTCCATCTATCCATCCATTTTCTGTGCCCACTTGTTCCTGCGCATGGCCGTGGGAGGCTAGTACTTATCTCCAGCAGCCATTGAGTGAGAGGCTGGATGGCTGTGGCTTAGATCAATCTGAAGGTTGGCCTATCCATCCTGGCTTCCTTCCTCCATATATTGAAGTGTCTTTGAGCAAGACACTGAACCCCATGTAGTTCCCTGATCTACATATCAGTTTGTTGGAGTTTGTGTTTGAACTTGTCATTGGCATTATAGTCTGTTTTAGACTGATCAAATATTTGTTGTCTGTACAGCTGGCCTATTAGCTTAGAATTAATCATGCCATCAGCAGGTCTACTGATGTTTCTGTAAAATCATTCAGTCATCTTTTCCATATTATCATTTATAAGTGATTATTTTTCTTGTTATTGGAGATTCACTTCTCATCTGAGGAGCTTCATCAGTAAAAAATAAAATAGCGTAGTTTTCTTCAGCTTTTATGCTGTAGTGAGTGAGCTGGTTTAACCCTCAGCCCTCCAGCAAGATTGTTGGTGTCTTTGTTCAGCTGATTTGCTTGTGAGAACTTCTGGTCACATGCCTGAGGGTGGGAATTGTTATGAAACTGTCAGGAGATTAGATGCATTTGTAACTATTAGATTTGATTGCAAATACTTGAGATTTGAAACCCGAAGCACCCTCCCTTGTTAAAAAAATGCTTCCTTTACTCCTTTCTCAAAATATAAATGTTCTCTGTACAAAATATGAGTATTACTGTCATCAAAAGAACGTTTGTTATCATTCAGCTGTAGGTGGACAGCAGTCTTTAGTTTCTTCTGTGTAAAGTTCTGAACAGTCCTTACTGCACTGAACTGCATAAGCAACACCATCCAGTTTCTATTTGGGTGTTTTGTCATTTGGATGAAGCAGTTTTTTTGTCTGAGGGCGATGTTTAGTTTAAAGATGTTGCACGTTGTGTTTGGAGAAACATCAAAAAGAAAAGTTCTAAGGTTTCTTTGAGATATTTCTGGCTTAGGTGAACAAAAGAAAAGCTTTTGGTGTTTTAGAGAGAAGTCTTGATGTTCTCAAATTCTCAAATCAGTTAGAAAACTTTGAAACTAAAAGAAAAGTTTATCTTAGTTTTGTCTTCACCCACATTTTTAGTTTCAAGAGACACAGATACATTTTTGAAAGTGCATCACTCTCAGAAATAAAATCCTTCAAATTTTACCCATTTAACAGTAACCTCCACATTCAGAGATTACTATTTTATAATGCCGACGTGTCTCTGCTACTAATATAAGTGCTAATAAAACATAGCACACCCCCCCCACACACACACACACGCTCATGTTTGTTTTGTTATCCTTATGGGGACCGTCCATTGACTTCCATTGATTTTAGTAACTAGATTTATACCTAACCCAAACCCTTTTACCAACCTTAACCATTATTGATATAACTAACCCTAAGACTAATTAAAACTCTATTCACACCATACCTCTAAAGCTGAACCCTAACCCTAAAAAGGGGAGTCCCCGTTGTGGGGACCAGGCTTCGGTCCCCACAAGAACCCTCGGACACCAGAAAGATAGTAAATGTCTGGAAACTGGTCCCCAGGAGGTCAGAAAT
>SSNP01000003.1:10091537-10109968 GCA_006937955.1 Pachypanchax playfairii | reverse complement strand
ACTGCTGCAGATGGACACCAGCCCAGTGGAACCAGTTAAACTTCCTTCCTTCCTTTTAAACTTCCCTTTTGATGTGCTATCTGTCACTCTTAAAATAAACCTACCATTAAAATTATACTGTTCTGAGACTTTTCATTTCTTTGTCATTGGACTGACTTACAAAATTAGTGAGTGGTCAAATAATTATTTCCCCCTACTGTATAAAAGCCTTTAAATCTAACACTGGAATTTAAATAAGACAATCTAACAGTGGAATAAGATGAATACATTAAGTTTAGTTTTTGTTTAAATCAGTGTGTTAAAGTGGTTAAAGTAGCATCGATTTACTACATCCTGCAGAGAAAAACAGACCAGGGCACCTCAATCCTCTCTTATTCTGTTCACACAAAACGTTATTCAGACTCAGACTTTAGCCTCAGCTTCTCTTGCCTGATACAGCAACATCTGGGAACACAGGAGTGGACTTCTTTCTGATGGATTCAAAATAAGTTAGCTAAACTTCAGTATATGTTCATCAAAGCTTTAAAAGTTGCAGAAATTATTAGTCTGAAAATCTTATAGGGAATAAAAAACAATCTCACATCATGTACTGTAAAAGGACACTTTTGAAGACGTTTTCCATCACCCAACCTACATTTGACTGATGAGATGATGTCACAGGATATGTTTGGGCTTATTTCATCACCACTGCTCCCTACTGGCAGCTTAACTGCTTTGAGATGTCTGATATGCAACAATAAGGAGAAGCCTGCGTAGAGCTCTGAGGATGTGACCTAGATTCATAGAGCACAAACATACAGATACACAAACAAAAAACTGCTGAAATTTGGATGCACATGCACATGGATTTATACAAAGAAAAGAAAAAAAGAGATTTAGGTCTTGACAAAACATTGAAGCATAACAGACAAGCATAGTTGTACTGATACACACACACTAGCATCCATGCATTGTGCACAAAGACACACACAGTCACAAAGAACAAAATATGTAGATTTTACACGAGTATCTGCTACAAGGTGGTGAAAAGGCTTTGAGTGCATCACCTTCACTGGTTACTGTAAGCACAGTCATACATGTTTTATGATTTCTTTTTTTTTCCGTCACACATTCTGAGATTAAAACATCCAAAATCTGAAGATAAGAGAGCCACAACAACAACAGGGATAAATCATCTTGTTTTTAAGAAAAGAAAAGTGAGAATACATAGAAGAAGAAACTGATGAGAGGGAAATACTCCAGCCACAGAAATTAGCTGTCAGTTCTCAGTTTTGGAATGTTATAGTTTTTTATATTATATTTATTATATACACACTGACCAACATACATCATTTATTCAGTTGTTTTATTATTAAATGGTAAAATAAATCAGAGGATTCCTGGAAAAATCATAGCTGATTATTAAATACAATGAGTCAAGAACAACAGAAAGAGTTATTGAGATCAACATCTGACACACACGAACCATAGAGATGCAGAATGTATTCCTGATATATTTCTATAGTTTTCTAAGTGATTAATTGGTTAATTAATATGTGGTAATATTAATGAATGATAGGAAACAATAGTTTAATTGATAATCGGGAAGATGATTGAATGGATTTTTAGATACAGTAACGAGATCGGCTCAAGGAATGTTACATGCTGATAAATGTTTGATAATTCTGTTTTGTGGTCATGATTTAAAGAGTTAATGTAAAGATTTAGAGATGATTTAATAAGAAAAATGTGTAGTAAGAACCCAAAAGGTTTCCATTGATAAAATGGTAAGTGGCATTGCAGAATTATTCTTCATTCACACACTTACCGACAAAATTCTGGGATCCATAAATATTTTACCAGTTCAGAGTTTTTAGAGTTTATTGTAACACTGAAGCATTTTTGCAATAAAGTCAAGCACATCCATTAGACAACCTGAAGTAAGTTTGAGTTTGTGATATGAGTTTGCCACATTCAGAAAACTGTGTTTGTCTAAAAATATATTCTTTAACCTTGAGTGTTTTTTTTTCTTTTTCTGCCAAAGAAACAGAAAAACAACAGTGATAGAGACGCCCTGTTCACAACTTATACTGTGTGTGTGTGTGATAGAGTTGTCACAGTTCTCTTGATACATTTATGATTTTACTCTTTGCTAGTTGGATAAGTTCCAGAAAGCTTCTTAAAATATCTGTCAAAAACTGCCTGAATTTGGTTTTGGAGCAGAGGAAACTTCCAACCCCATTAAAATCAATAATTTTATACTCAGTGTGTTGCATAAAGCATGCTGTGGACTCCAGCTCACAGCAGCAGATGTCTGTGTGTGTTTTATTTATTTATTTATTTCCTTATTCTGTGCTTAGTAGAGAACCAAACAGGCTCGAATTCAGAGTAACACAGAATTACGAGGAACCTTAACAAGATCAGCACATATCGTGTCAGTTAAATCTATTTTCTTTTAAATAATGACCACTTAATCTCTAAAAATTCTTATAAATGGCAGTATTTTTATGCACACGTCAAACTCTAATGTAACATAAATCAGTATTAAAATAAAGGCAGAAACCAAATTGTATAAATCCACTTAAAGAAATCTGAGTAACAAATCTGTTTTCATTCTGTATTGAACTGCCACGTGTGTTGAGTTGAACAGCCATATTGGTTTTTTGCAGTACTCTGTGGACTGTGCTCTTGTAATGATTTATTAAACAAGCTTTGGACTGTTGGTTCCTGCTCCACTCATCTGGATGTTCTCTTGGTTTCTGCACTTACAAGGAGTTGAGCTTCCATCTGAGTGCTGTTAGCTGCTCTGCTGTATACTGAGCTGGACTCTGACTGAGTCTCCTGGTTGGAAACATTTTATAATATTACACTATGTATTGTTGCATAATCAAATATCTGAGAAAATTTTACAAACAAAGAGAATAACAAAATATATCAGCTTGTATTTTTCATTAATCTTTTTTTTTTTTTCAGTTTGCTCACATGATAATCAATAATGTTTTAAGTCTGATGCAACCAATCTATTATTTTGATCATTCTTGACATCTTTTGGCTAAATAATTAAACAACTTGACTGTTATATTCTGCTTTGCACATCTGCAGTTCAAGTTTGTTAAAAGGAGGTGAAGCATCCCACAGCAGCTCTGTGATTAATAACTCAGCTAAACACACAAGGGAATCTAGTAAGAAACCTGGAAATTATGTGGTTGCATTCTGTAAAATCTTTCTCATTGTGTTTTACCCAAAGATGTTTCTTTAATTTGTTTGTGTATCTCAGCATAAATTACATTAAACCCCAATTTGGAGCCAATTTTATCCTGAGTTTTGAAGTATTTTGTAATTTGGCTTCTGTCTTTAGCAGAATATCATAATGTGTCTTTGTGGACTCGAGGCTATCTTTGTTGTGTCATTCCTTTTTGAGACAGTTGTTGCCTTAAGGTTTCAGGTTTGAATCTTAAAGAGTAACTTTGAATAAATCTTTTAAATGACTTGTTTTTGTTATAAATAAGCTAATAAGTATAAATACATGAGAACTTTGTACCTGCAGTCTATAACAATTATCCTCTCTGAAATTCACTCTTATTTATCTTTCTTTTGTTCTTTCTTCCCTTTTACCCCCCGAGCCAGTGTGATACTTAGTGTGGAGCTCCCATGTAGGCAGATGTGTGGGTGTACTCTGAGGATGTGCACGCAGCTGCAGTCTGATGAATAAAAACACAATCAAAAACCTTTTTTTCCAGAGTCCAGAGCTTAGTTTTTTACTAGTTTCATTTTGTTTTGGGTTATAAATTCATATATAAGCACATGTATTTATTTAAAATGACTTGATATTTTTGGTATATGTGAGATAAAGAGGTGGGGGACTGAAAAAATAAATGTAGTTGGGTTTTTTCATGTTTATAATAAATGGAACTGCCTAACATTTGTATTTCCCTTGAGATGCAGCAGAAGCTCATACAGTTGAGGTGTTTGCTCTGTTTGTTGAATCTGTATTATTTTTGTATTGTCTTTATGTTTAATGTTTACAGAAAAAGGTTTCCACTGAACTGTTCAGGCTAGTGACACACTGCTCAGTCCTGCTTTAACTGGGGCCATAAACCTATACGTGCAAGTGATACCGCTGAATACTTTTGCATAATTAAGCATAATGAGCAGAATTTTACAGCCTAGAAACTGAAGTGAAAAAGCTCCAAACTGATTGAATTTACAATAATATAGGGTTATTTTAAAATGATGCTCTGCAGTTAATATCTGGATATATTTTAACTATGCTAGAAAAGAACTGCTGCACCTAAAATAGACTGTTTCTGAGTGGGTGTGGGTCAACCTAGTATTACTGTAAGACTAAGCTGACTTCTTCAGACTTCAGTTTTCAGTTTGGAAGCTTCCTCGAAACTCTGTCAAAACTGTGAGGTTCTGTTAGTCAGTAGATTTTCTGAAATTCTGGACATTATTTGTCTTTTCTCTGCACTTGTCCTCCTAGCTCATTCATTATTTGTTACTTGTCATGGCATTTCTTCCACCTCTCACTTGTCCTCTGTTTATCCTCAGCTACTCAGTGGGTGTTAATCTCCATCTCTTCTGGAATACCACCCTTTCTATCCTCTGCTTCCCTTTTGCCCTTTTCTAATTTGATCTTTTCTCTAATCACTCCCCTTTTAATCCCTGTTCTCCCTCCATCTTCTCTTAAATGCTGTAAACATTTTTAGCTCCATTCTCAATGACCAGCCTCAGAACTTCTCTCTTTGGTCCCTTTTCTCCCTTTACCTCCTTTTGCCTCCAGTTTTCAACCTGCACTCTCATTTTACTCCAGCTACCTTCCCAGAACTCGTTCAATATCCCATCCTCATTCTTCACCTTCCCATCTCTCTGTTCTACTCTTCCTTTGCAAAGCCCAGGAATTTGCCTCTTTGATCTTGCTGTAGTCTTCTAAAAAAACTTCTCTGACTCTGTTACCATGACAGTAAGAAGGAGAGAGACCTTTAAGAAATGTGCATAAGATGGAGAGAAAAAGCCTGGAGTGGATCGGGTGAGTTAGAACATCGAATTGGTGCAGAAGAGGTTAAACTCAGGTCTTACAGTAGCTACACTGTTGAAATTTTTTGAACTGGTATTTTTTACCATTACACTGTAAAAAGGGATTTGCTGACGCACTCGACTCAGTCTAGTTTACCTGTTGCTATGATTCAGTTAAGTTACATGAACTGTCACCGTCAAGTTGAAGTGTATTCAACTTGACACTGATAGTTCATGTAACTTGTAACCAACATGTGTATGTGAAAGAATGCAGAGATTCCAAAACCCCTAAAGTACCTTAGCCAGGACTGTATGTGGCAACAGTGTGAAGGAGCCAGCTTTTCTCCCATTGTGTTATCACTGTTATTATTTTAAATGCATAAAGCAAAACATGTAGAAATATATAGAAACAGGAACAACACTGTTAGCCTAAATTCTCATGGATACAAACAAATAAAAATGTAGTAAAATTATCTCATTTGAAAATATTTCCTTTAACAAAATTCCATTTATCTGTGGATTCAACCATTCCTCGTACTGTATTTCTTTGTTAACTTTGTGATTGATCAAATAAACTGAATCTTTCTTATACATTAAGTCAACCTGTGTTCCACATACCCTTCTGGTTGAGTCTCTTCAGAAACCTTTTCAAACTACTTTGCAACAAGCTTCCACCTCAGCTTAGCTGTGTTTGACTTCATTGATGGAAGTTCTCTTTACAAACACCCCATGGAGGTCCCCAAACAGATTCATGCTGACAAACACAAGTTACACAAAATACTCCAAACAAAAGATGTGACATTGTTTCCTCTCAAGCCTTGAACAAATCTGTGATGAGTTTTTTAGTTAGAAGAGAAGCGTGTTGGACTAACGTGACTGAGCAGGTCATAACAGTGTGTTCACTGGGAATTAGTGAGGTCACTCACGTGTCACTGTCAGTCAGGATGACCTCACTCTCAATAATGAATAACCTCAAACACATCTGCATTTTCATGAAGAAGACTTTTAAAAAAATGTTTCAATGTGATGAAAAGGAAAAGAGCAACTTGTCCTCAGGGACAACAGAAGTCACCTTTTACTTAAATGATACATAAGTTTCTTTTTTTTTTTTGGCTTCAGCTCAGCTAGAGAGAACCAGAGGAGATTCCTGTTGGTATATCATGCTGTTTCTGATATGCCTTTGGATTCTCATTGTACTCTTGCATAAGTACATACATACTTATACATGCATAAGTTTCATTCAGTGTGGAGATGAAATTCTTTGTTTTGAAACAAGGAAAATGAAAAGTAAAAAACTTTGTAAGAAGAAAATAAGAAGCATCATCCTTTCAGACAGATCTGCAATCAGCTGTTTTAAAAAGAACCCAGTGGAAGAGAAGGAAGCATAAGGAAGAGAACATGGAGTGAAAGACAGAGAGGGGAGGGAAGGAGGCAGCTAAGTTTGACTCTTCTACCCACACAGTGAGAGTGAACGACAACAGAAAGAGGTGAAGGATGGAGAGAGGAGGGGAGGGGGCTCTCCTGTTAGAGAGAAGGACTTACTGTCTCCGTCTCTCCTTCCTCTCTGTGCCATGTGACCGGCCAGAGCTCCAATACCGCTCTCTTTCACGCTGCCTCTCTTTCCATCCCTTGCTCAGCTCACACTATGTTGGAAGAAAAGGAGGAGGAGAAGGAGGAAGAAGCAGGAAGAAGATAAAGAGACAAAAAGAGGGAGAGGATGTTTTCGGTTTCACTTAAGTGCCAGTTAGGGGTCATCAGACGCCGGATCAAGGGTACGATTTGTGTTTGTCAGAGAGTAGACTGCTGCCAACTGTATCTGTCAACTGCACAGTGCTGTGTGTGTGTGTGTGTGTGTGTGTGTGTGTGTGTGTGCGTGCTTGCATGAGAGTGAGTGATTTATTTGCGTTTTTGAGCTTCTTTGCATGTAATGTTTAATGTTTTCTTGTGCACATTTGAGTTGTATATTTACTTAGTATGTGTGATGGTGTGTAAAAAAGTGTGTAACTGTTTTTTTAGCAGTTTATTGTTTTTGATTCATAACAACATTTCTGTGTGTATTTTTTTTGTTGTGTGGCACTAAATTTGCATCCCTGCACTGTCTTTGTAATTCTCTCTGTAGCCGTTATAAGAAAGGAAAAGATGCTTCCCTGCTGATGTTGATTTCTTATTATTTTCTAATCTCTCCTCCTTTTCATCATATTCTGTTTCACTCCCACCCCCCACCTCCTCCCTCCAACCCTTCACCCTCATTTCTCACAGCTTTTGTTTGAAAAGCTGAAAGTCCACCAGAATCTCAAATTATCTGGAATGAGCTGTGTGCGTTCACGTTGTAATTCTACTCCGAGTTGTGCCATCAGCTTCTCAACAGTTCACTTTTTTGTATCTTGGAAAGCTTTTACTTGACAAAAGTTTGTGTTGCTTGAAAAAAGGCGAGTCTAAAATCTTTTCTATGGGATAATGTTATTGACTTCTTGTTGGAAACCACAGGCAGCTTTTCTGTTTGATGAGTCCAAGAGGTAGAGAGAAACGTATGTATTTGTTTATTGCATTGATTTACCTCAAGCAGGGTTTTTTTCTTAAAGGGGATTTATTTTTCAAAGTAGTTAATTTACACACAGTTGCTTCTCTGAGCTCTTTTAGACTGAACATCCTTCTTGCAGAAAATGGCATTGATTTAGCTTTTTTGATCCATCAGTTTTTGTCAATAAGTATTTTTCTGTCAACATGGGAATTTTGACCTGTTAATCAGTCAGTGTTTGTCTCCAACATCCTCCAGTGTTTTATAGCTTTTTTATCTGTAGAAGGTCCATTGGCTTGTAAACTCCACCAACAAAATGAATCCGTCTCTTTAACAAAACGCTGCTCTGCCTCAAAATCTCATATAGTAAAGGTTTTATTTCTCAGCACCATGAAGCACATTTGCATAATTCCCACCTGGTTAACAGTTTGTCAAAACTCCAAACAAGCACTGGAAGTGGTTCAACAGAAACACCATATCATTGTTTTTGAAAGAAAAGATCTTTTCATTCCACTTTTTTTTCTTTTGCAGGTGTAATTATTTTCAAGCTCTTAAGTAATTCAGTAAGAGAAAGTGAACACGGTAATGAGATTTACTTATGTGTCTTCTTCTTTTCTATTTGTGGCATACGATCATTGTGGTGTTATTCTAATATAAGCATGAGGTTTATATTCTGTAAGTCAATAAAATAACAGTATTTGGATAAAATGCCTGATATACTTCTTGTAGAATATATTTAAACGGTTTGGCCAGCGATGGACAGTTCAGATACTTGTTGATCTCCAGCCAGATTTTATTTTAAACCTTGATTTTTTTATTACATGGTCATTGGAAACTTTTCATGAAAGGAGACAATTTCTTGGTTATTTGATAGCAACATTCCTGCACTGCATGAGCTGACCAGTTAGAACAGACTCAACCAGTCTCAGGAGGTGCTGCAGTGGAGTCCTTGATGAGAAGAACAGGGTTTTGGAACAACAAAGCCTGTAAATCTGACGTAAGATTGGACACTTTTAAATCTGTGTAGATTCAACATCAATGTTTCATCTGATCTGTTTGATATTGTGGGTTGTTGGAGGTTTAAATCATCTTTCTTTGTGAAGTAATCTTTCAACATGTTATACGTATCTGTACAGTAGCTGAAACTGGTCTCCAGTTGTGGATCAGTGGGACGGTAGTTTCTTTCTCTGCCTTGGGTCTATAAGGGAGTATCTTTGTGGGGTTTGTGTGTGTGTGTCAGGTCTTACATGACTGGAAGTAAATGTAAATCACACAGTAAGATAGGTGGTTGTTTTATAGTCAAACTTGAGCCCAACTGTGTGTTTATGTGTTCATTGTGAATTTTGACGACTGCTCTCCAAATCTCTGGCCACTGTTGGGACCACTAAACTCTCATTCTCTCCTTCCTTCAGTCTCCTTGTTTGCTTGGCTTTATTTATAAATTAGACCTTAGCACACTGTACAGGTTGTACTTGAGTGTTTGGGTGTGTGCATGTGGTGAATATCGAAGGTGATGTGAGCCGTGTAAATATATTTTGTCCTGAGTTTTTGTTTGTTTTAACAAATGCATGAAAGAAGTGAGAAATTATCGTTTGCCGTTTTGTTGAGTTCTTATTACAAAAGGTTAAAGAAGCTGAAGCAATAAATCAAAAAGTGCACCCTGCTAAGCTCATTGTTATTCATCCTATTTCTCATTCATGTGAGATAATTTTCTTATTTGTAGGGATGCTTAGAGTTTTATAAGATATGACTTCAGGTGCTTATGTTTGATAGTCATAAACAACTTATCTGCTGCTAAAAAAAGAAGAGGGCAGTGATACTGTAGCTTCCATTTGTCTGTTTATCTGCATGACTGTGTGAAACCAAACAATCTTTAAATATTCAAAGAGAAATTTTACATTTTTCTTCAGAAGGATTTTCACATTTGGAAAAACATAATAGCAAAAATCCACATATAAAGCTTTAAACAGTGAATATCCCTTCTGTAAGTTTCAGATTGTGAAGCTATGTGTCAGAAATGTCTGATAACAAAAGGTTCATCACTTAGCCGCATTTGCAGTTTCACCTTAGGCTTAAAAAGATACAATTCAAATCATAATATATAATATATAAAATATGAATATCTCATCTTTCAATAATTTCAAATGACTGTCATTAATCCTATCAGTCTTGTTTTGGGGTGAAATAACTAATGTAATCATCGTAACCTTAAAACATTATGATGGGGTGACCTTCTTGATCTGATCAGATTGGTGTGTATTAGATTTCATTTGATTACAATCAAATCCAAAACAGAATCTTGCCTTTTGTTTTGTTGCTCTTATTCAGTGGAAACACCTAAACATTTATATCTGTATTTTATAAAATGATCACACAACTTCAACCTTGTGTCTCAGAAACTTTTTGCCTTTTTGTCTCTTTTCTTTGATCAGCAAGGGAAATTGAGCAATAATGTACAAATTTGCAATAAATTATAAATTCATTTTATTTGGCAACATCTGCTCAGTGGCACTTTGTTCTCCCAGAAGTGAAATTAATAGTTTTTGAACTGTCGTCTCTGAAGCGTTCCTGCGTTGTTACCAGAAACACCAACTAAGTGTTCAGACTGCAGATTATGCTGCTAATACAGTTAGTAAGTGGGAACCAAGAAGTTAATGACAATGCCAGCAGGCTGCAGCAATGTGGAAAATGAGGGAATGAAAATATTACATCACTAACCACAGTGCAATAACTTTAGCAGTTTTGTGTTGAGCTTTGGTTTTCCTTTCATTGTATATGTTGCAGGTATTATCTGTGTTTTGGGGTTTTTATTCCTAGTTGCCATCTGTGTACCTTATTTTGGCTTTTTCCACCTGAACTAGTCTCATCATCGTTAAGTTAGCTCCTAAGTATAATCTGTCTGTTTATTGTTTCTCACGTGTTCATTATCATTCTGATTAGCTTATTTGTTCCTTCTCCCCAGCTGTCCCCACTCTGTCATCACTCACCCCAGTATGTAAAAAATGGTGCATTTTCTTAATAATAAAAAGAAAGCACCTCACATGTTTGACTTTTGTTGATTCATGTAGTTGTTAACTTGCAGCTGCATGTTCAAATATAGTAAATGGTAAATGGCGTGTACTGGCACATTTTTTTACAAGTCAGACGACTCCTAAACGCTTCACACTAGAGTTTGTCATTAAACAATTCACACAGACTCATAAATATAAATTTTTCTAATTCCTTCGATCGGAATAATTGTAAATAATTATTATTATAATTGTGTCCAAACTCTGGTTCATAAAGTACAACCTGACAGCTCATGTAACTGGGACATTATGACTTCCCTTGTCTACAACAGAAGAAGGTAGAGACACATGGTCTATCTTTATACATATATGTATAACTTCAGTTATTAACATATTAACAACTGGCTCAGTTCACTTCATACAACACACAGAAGTGTCTGTCCTGTCAGAAAGAGATTAACTGTTCTAGTTAATTTCTCTGATAACGATGGAAGTCGTCTTTTGTTTCGGATCTCTGGCCTTCATGCATAATTACACTGAACTGATTATTGAACAAATACTCATAAACATCAGTTGTTTTGGGGATTTATTTTAGCTAACATTGACTTGTGCAGGGATCACTTTCCTTTACTGACCTCTGTTTGCTTGAATGTAAATATTGGATTTACTCAACTGCACAAAAAGTCAAACAGACTTTTTTTTAAGGTAATCTGTGCCTCTGTCTCTTTGTGTCTAAGCATGTTAATTGAGGTTGTGGCCTAATCAGTAATGTCTAAGAAAAGGTCAAAAATGAGGTCTCTTAAGTCTTGTTTGTGTTTCAGATGAACGCTTGATCTTTTACAGAGAATCATGCCTCTTAAAAATGAATGTTGACTTGCAGTTTCTAGTTTCCTTTTCATAGTTTGTTATGAATAATTTTACAAAAACCTGGAGTGGCAGTAGCTCGGGGGGTAGAGCAGGTCGTCCTGTGTATCATGTTGTGTGTGTCCCAGGACAGCTGTAGCTACAATATGTGTGTAGTTTATCACCACGAAACGTGTGAGTGTGTGTGTGAATGACAAACTGTTGTGTGAAGAACTTTGGGAGTCATCTGACTGCTAAAAATCCAAACAAAATTATTACAATAAATAATAAACCTATTTGTTTCCCATTTAGCCTTTCTTGTTTTATTTCACACCTTGTAGGACACTGTATGATCTACTGTAAAAATAATAAGTAATTAAACATATCTTATATCATAATAATACTTTGATTTGTAGGCTCCATCTAGAGAAATAAGAACATAAAAGACCTTGTTGATGCTCTAAGCAGGATCACTTTTTGAAGCTGCAGAAAAAAAGACAATAAAATACAAAAATCTGCTAATCAGTCTTTGACATTTGTTTTGTTGTCTGTGAACAATCACAAACATTAATGAAATCATTATAGTTTTATTACCTCTGTCTGTCTGTCTGTCTGTCTGTCTGTCTGTCTGTCTGTCTGTCTGTCTGTCTGTCTGTCTGTCTGTCTGTCTGTCTGTTAGCAGGATAACTCAAAAACTTATGGATGGATTTTGATGAAATTTTCAGGAAAGGTCAGAGATGACCCAAGGAATAATCATAGATTTCGGGGATGATCCAGATTACCGTCTAGATCCAGGAATTTTTTTAAGGATACAGACATAGTACTTTCTACAATGTGTCCACTTGGTGGAGGTCTGTGCTCTCTGAGTGCTTTTCTAGTTTATGCTATTGTCTTTTTTTATGCCACAATGACTGTTTAATTAAAAAAACGAAGTGGCAACATTTTCCCTTCAGAGTTAAACTCAAAACATCAGTCCTTAGATAAGAGAGTCTGGTTGGTGCAGAGCTGAAATTCTTCTATTATAAAAACTGTAAAAAGAATTAAACAAGATATTTGGTTTCCTTTGGAGGAAATTTTACACTTTTTACATTGAGAGAAGTTCTTTTATGACTTAAAATCATTTTAAGTTTTTTTTTTCTGTTTCTGTTGTTCTTGATAGACAGCATTGTATCAAGCTTTGCATTTGTCTTATTCCACATATTCAATGTGTCATTGTTTTAATGGACATTTTAGCTCAAATTAGCTAATAATTACCTAATATGTTATAAGTTAATACAAGTAACTCATGCAGCTTTGTCGAGGGAAACTTAGAATTTGTTGCCGTGAAAATTTGTTAAGTTGATCAATTAAGTTTCATCTGTTCTTCGGTGGTTAGTTAACTTCAGGAACATTAATGCTGTCAGTTTAAATGTAAAAGAGATTTGCTGCACCACTAATTTACTAGACTCTTATAATTAAAAAAAATGGTAAAACGGAAATTATTCTACTGCAATTAAAATAATCTATAAATTGTGCAAATGTAGAGTACTGCAATTTATTTAGACCTTGTCATCCCATCAAGGTCAGCCTAATTTGAAGCAAAGTAAAGTCTGTTAGAGTCCCAAAATATCGTTAAGGTTCACTGATGTTTCAGGTTTTCATGGAAAGCAAAACCCCCCAAATTTTTTTTTTTTTTAATTACACGCAAGTTTTCATGACTTCATTAACTTTTTACCTTAATGATGAAGGTTAGATTAACTCTAAACTCTGATTACTGTGTGTTCAGCTGTCTCATTCTGCTGAGAAAGTGTGTCTGAATCTTTGACTGGTGCTGTATGTTGACTAGTGGTAACTTATTTCTAGAAGTTTTCTTCCAATGAGCAGCAGGGGAGGGTGAGACAGATACAGTGTCAGTCAAATAACAAGTGTGATTAAAAAGAAAAAGAAGAAAAAAAACATAAACACAACATATTACAGGATGCAGTGGAGTTTGGTTCTGTGGGTAAAAGGGGGGTCAAATCCTCATAACCCATCTGACTTTATTGATCAAATTCAAAGTGTATTCTGACCGAGGGTGCAAATAATGCACTTCCTCAAAGTTTGTCATTCATTAAGTTAATCCTAGCATCCCTCCGAGGGATCCCTGAAGCTCCAAACAGAGCTACTTAATGCAGAGGAGACATTAGACAGACAGCCCTGGTTTCTCATGTCAGGGTAGACTGATGCTCTGAGGCGCTGCAGCTTCCTGTGACACCAACTCAGAGGTTGAATAAGGAGAAAGTGTACAAGTTACTGGATGTAATCCATTTAAAATGCACACTTTAACGTGGGGACACTTGCTTTCACTCCTAGTTTTTAACATTTTTTCACTGGACAAATTTAACTTCTGGGAAACAGCTCTGCATATTAATATCAGAAGGTTCGAATTTTTCTAATAATTTCAATTTCAGCCTTTCTGTCCATTTTTTTTTTGTTTCACATTTTTGTGGCTTATTTCTGTGTAGAATAAACCCTCATGTCCTGGACTTGTTTCTGTTTTAAAACTAAACATTTAAACTCCAACACACTCAGAAAATGCAGCATCAGTGCAAACAGACTTCACACTGTCTGACCTGTTTGACTGCTTGTTTATCCTGAAAATGTTTATGATTATGGAAATATACAGAATCAAAAATACAACTTTTAGTTCCAGGGTGTAATAGTAACAGATGCTTCTGGGCTAAATGGGTCACAGCACTGCAAAACAACCAGGTCAGAAGGAAAGATCTTCTGTCTTAAAAAGAAAGATTAATTATTTAATTGTTTACTCCATTGGATCAAATACAGATTGAACCTCTAACTTTGTCAGGTTTGATGCTTTAATCTATAGACTTCTGAAGCACTAAATGAACCAGATGATCATTCTTTCTGAAGAAGGGATCGAGCAGCATCTTCTCTGTCTGTGGCTCTCAGATTTGAGAGGATGTCATTTAAGTTGCAACTCATCCCCACAGCTAGTCATGTCATTGTGCAGCACAATGACATGACTAGCACCAGGGCAGCACTTTCAGACCATGTCAAATTTAAATTTCAAATTTGGAGCAGCTGTGGCCTCAGGGATGACTGGCAAACTGCCAACGGGAGTTCCAGAAAATGAACTTAATCATTCCTGTTTCTATTAACTATCTATCTGTGTATGAACCTAAAACTCTGCTGAGTGCAGAGCATCACTGTTCTCTTTGTCAGTGTCAGAGAGGATCATTCTGGCACTGAAGATTGCACTTATTGACTAAACACAACTAAACAGGCCTGGAGCTCATCTTACAGTCAACATACATCTTCTCTGTTTCACACTTACACATGATGAACACATCTGAGACCAGGGGAAGCTGCTTGGATTAAATACTGCTGACACTTTCATAACCTAAGATATTACAGTCAGCAGAAAACAAAGGAGTGGGCAATTTCAATTTCAGCCTAGTCCAGCTGAGGTTCCTAACACACCTAATAGCTTTTGCTGTGCTCACATGAGACATGTGTTTATAGCAAATACTGTGTGAGATGTTTTAGTCTTTTGTACAAATTTTGAGAATATTTAACATTTTGAGCACCATGTCATTAGCTCCAGATGCTCTGTCTCATGTTTTTTAAGAATGTAATTGGATAATACAAATATTGTGTTGGAGGCATGTTTACATGCTGAAATCTGTAATGTTACCTATTCCACTGCTTTTCAAAACAGAGAAAGACACAGATACAAGTTACTATCAATAGAACCACTGCAGCAAACTATAGAAATAACCATAGTGATGAAAACTGATAGTGTTGTATCACTTTTGCTAATTTTTCAGAATCTGCATCTACTGTTTAATAAGAACGCCAGGCAGCTACATTACCATCTTATAAATCATATGTTTTATAATTTAAAATATATAATTTTAAAAAATTAACTTACTGTTGTTTTTGTTATTACCTGAATATTTATACTGTATCAGAATATGTGCATTTAGCTTTTTGCCACATCGAATGAGTTAGAATGTTATTAACCCAGAAATATTATCACTTCTGGGTAAGATTCTTTTGTTGTATCAGCGAAAGGGAACCAAGCGTGAGTAAAGATTCACTGCCATCAAAATGTTACAAATTAGCATGTGTGAGGGTTTAAGTGGTCTTTTCTGAAATGTGAGGAGATTAAAGCAAGTAGAACTGGAAAACAGCTATCTGGAGAGTCATGAAGCTTTTTAATTTTCCAGTCGAGATAAAGCTGAAGCCTTAAGGAGTGTTACAGCATGTCTTTAAGACCTGACAGAGCGTTTTGTGTTTTTAAACAGAGTGTGTAGCCCACATGGTGTCAACAGAGCTTAGTCTTCTTAAACTGGGAAGACAGAGTTCTTTAATTTTGTTGTGGCTTGTCTTTGTTGTCTTTTAGTACAGTAAAAATAGAAAGAGGCAGTTAATTATTACATAGAAATCACCCCCAAGTGTTTCCTCATTATGGCTCATTGTTTTTGTTTTAACTAGATATTACCATGAAATAGAATAATGTTAGTACCATGTGTTTACAAGGTTATTACTTTAGTAATTGCATGCTATTACTTAGTTGTTGTTACTTTTCTGATAACCAAAAAATACCACACTATTACCATGTTATTACTGAGCTGTGATGTAAAGTGCTACAATTAACCTAAAAAAACATTGTACATCTTATATTACAAGTGATTTGGTTGAATACTGAAATCTCACCCATGTGCTTCACACAAGTTCTGTTTTCACTAATATTTCAGAGGTGCTCTCAGGCCAGCTGCTTCATCTTAGAGGCTTTTCACAACATGACTAGTAGTGTCAGAATTTATAACAGTGTTTGACGTGTTACATAGTGTTAGCAGCACATCAGGCTCAGCAAGGAAATGTCTCAACAGAAAGTATTTGCATTAACTACTTTATGCAGATTAGGCCAGATCTGGCCTGGTGATGGCTAATTGCAGGATTGTTGGTGGAGAAGGATTATCCAAAGTCTGAAGTTTTGCTTCATAATCTTATTTAATCTCAAGGTGTATTTTTTTTTTTTTTACCAGATATCTTTAACTATGAAAGAAGCATCAGCTTTTGAATATTTTATTTTCTTTGCAGTAGCATCCATAGTCATGTCAGAGTCAAGCTAAACAGCAACAGCTTTATGTTCAGAAGAATCAGGTTTGATTCTTTTTATTTTTTCAGGTTCTGTTGTTTTGGATTTTTTCAAAATGTTCACCATCATTACCATGTGTATGAACACACAGACAGGCAGATGATCCAGAGGAAAAACCTTTTTAAAAGTGTGTTTTTGAAAGCTCAGTGTGAGCTGTGGGTCCTTCCTGTGAGCTGACATGTGGCGACGGAGCACCGCAGTGAACATGTGGGGCATGATAACACCATTATTGTAACTGACAGTAGCACTGGGTTAAGTGTCTGAATTTGTAGTTTTCCATTAAATTTTAACGGGAGGAGCTAAAAAAGTGACTGCAACACAACTACGACTGACATACCCAAAGGGCCACAGAAGAAGCAGCAAATGTGGGTTTAAAGCTTGAAACACAGCTGCAGTAATCCCATTACAACCAGTTCAATCAGCTACTGACACATCAACAGGGACAGCAGACCAACGATGCAGCTCAGTGTTTGCAGGGGAATAATGAGGAGTGAATGTTAACTGTAAAAGTCCCCCGTCTCTCGCCCAAAGACTGCTGGAGATCAGCACCAGGCCCCCCGAGACCCTGAAAACGAAGAAGCAGGTTTAGAAAATGGACAGATGGATGGATGGATGGATGGATGGATGGATGGATGGATGGATGGATGTTAACTGTGGAGGGTTTAGTTTTGTTGTTAAATTAAGAAAAACAATGTTATTACTGTACAAGCAAATATAATAGTTTAATATTAAAGGTGGTAAAGAGGATTTTGTAGCACATTTAGATGTCAAATTTACTTTAAAATCATTTTATCAACTTGTAGCGGTCTTGTGCTTCTGGTCTCCAAAAGAAAAAGTTATAATATTCATAAATCATTGACCTGGTAGGGCTTGAAATAAAGTAGCCAATAGATAATGAACCTGTTTCTTGTTTTTTTGTTTGGAGTTAGTTTGGTTAATGTTGCACAATTATGTAAGTGAACACCTGGCAGTCTAAAACAATAATCCAACTGAATCTGATGTCTATATGTGCTTACATAATTATTTTTCTACCAAGTAGAAAAGTTTGTGTTTGTTAGCTCAGTGTAGGAGTTTGTTTCACATAAGAAGTAGTTAAAGAGACACTGTAGAACAAAAATGTCATGTTTTTTGGTTTGTTTTTGCATGACACACTTGATATGTTTTTTTTTCACTAGCAGAAAAGGCTAATCTTGAAGGTTCAGATGTATTTTGTCTTTTTTCCCTCTTTATTTTTAATTCAGCATGTTGCAGAACTGAATGAAGTTCAGCAGCTTATTCAGAAGACAGAGTGTTTTACAGGATGCTTTAAAAAATGAAGGTTATAATCCAACTATAAGCAAAGAAACAAAAGTTATTTGATGCAACTAAAAATTATTTGTTTTTCTTTAAAATTAGCAATGCACTGTAATTAACAGGAATATGTGTCTGAGGGAGCTCTGGTGTGTAGACATGGTAATCATCCAAGCTGATTTAAATCTGCTGTTCCTGGCAGTTTAATAATATAAAAGTTTAAAAAATAAACCATAAAGCACAGCAACAAGATTCAACACCAACCAAACACACAATAAACAAAAGTGCACAATCCTGGATTTTAAAAAAGATGCACAAACAAAATATCCTGCCAAAAAACAAGCCCACTACTATAAATTATTGATGTATTTCAGTCCTTACTGATTTTTCCAAAGAGCCACTCTAATGTTGAGACTTGTTGTTATTTACTGCCTGTTTGTTGATACATTTGTGGTGATGGAAATCTCAGGAGATTTTATATTTACAAAATGTGCCAGAATATGAATTTTTTGATTGTCAATATAAATATCATACTAGGAAGAATATCAGAAATTCTCCATCGTTAGTTTTTCAACATTTTTTTCAGCAAAGTAAATAAAAGAATTAGACAGTAAAGAAAAAAGAGTCTTAG
>SSNP01000003.1:9942440-10091222 GCA_006937955.1 Pachypanchax playfairii | reverse complement strand
TTTTTTTCTTTCTAATTCTTATTTTCCTCTCGGCTCCTCCCCCAGTTCACCTCTAACCTTTTTACCCTTTAATCCACAAGTTTCTCTGTTTGTGTCTTTCTTGTTAGCTTGAATATCTCTCCACGTGATGTTTATCTCATCGTCTTCAAAAAAGATAAACTTTCTAATTTCACCACTCTTCACCATGCCTGCTGTTTTTCTCCATTTTCCTTCCACTTTCTGTATCATCGCTGCCCTCTACTGATGCAAGGGTTCTTCACATCACTGAGTGAATATTTTGTAGCAGCATTTCTGTCTAACATGTTTTCCAGCTGCTGCCCTTCAGCAAATCCACTGGGGTTGCAACACTCAGTGTCAAGCAGTGTTTGAGCCACGGGTTGCAGAGCATCTGAGATCTGATTTGTTTTACATTTTAAATCATGCAGCTATAGTTTAATACTTTTATAGAAAATGCCCTAGTTCTCTTTGTTTGTTCATTACCCTATTGAATGTGGCTGAAACTGTCAGTATATCAGTTGCATTTGTTAATCCAAAAGGTTTTCCATGAAAAACAAGCAGACTTTTTTTTCTTTACAGTTTTCTTTTTTAACTTTTTGGATGGACATGTCATGGATGACAAGAATCTACACAAACATTTACATATGTTGTAATTTACAGATCACTTCCAGTTGTTCATTTATTTAACAGTTATTAAGTTATTTGCTTAGCTGGAAAACTTTAATCATTGACATGTCAATTCCTGCAAATATAAGATTAAAACTGAGGTTTCTCCTTATCGTTCATTGTATAATGTGTCACTGACGGTGACTGTAATAACGTCAGTACAATACTGACACCTCAAAGGTTAAGAAAAACAAAAAAAATAAATAAAAAACAACTAGAATCAGCATCCTAATATGAGACTCTGAACTGCTCTTTAATCCTTTCTTATCACTCACAAAGATTAGAGTCTTACTGCTGAGCGGTGCCAGAGACTCATCCCATAGGCAGACATCCAGCAGTGATTAGTAAAAATACAAATTCTGGCTGTGGGTAGTTCAAAAATGTAATTATGCATCAGGGCTGCTGCAGAGTCAATGAAAATATAAAATGAGGTCTGCAAGATCTGAGACTGATCAACGCTGGCAGCTTGTGTCTTCTAGTCCCAGCTGAGAGTGTTGAGATAGGACTTGATTATGTAAAGATTCTGCATTTCTAACAGACATCTAAGAAGGGTTTTTCTCCTGATCTTTTGTTTAAGGGCTGCATGGTGGTGCAGTCCGTAGCACTGTGGCATTACAGCAAGAAGGTCCTGGGTTCAAAACTCAGTCTGCACGTTCATTCAGTTTTCTATGGGGTCTCTGGTTTCCTACCGCAGACCAAACACGTGCATGTTGGGATATTTGTTGACTCTAAATTGCCTCTAGGTGCATGTGTGTGTGTGTGTGTGTGTGTGTGTGTGTGTGTGTGTGTGTGTGTGTGTGTGTGGATTTGTGATGAGCTGGCAACCTGTCCAGGTGTGACCCTGCCTTGTAACCGCGGGCAACAGACTCTAGTCTCCTACGACCCTGAACAGGAACAAGTAGTATAGAAAATGGAACGATGGATGTTTTGTTTTGTTTTTTACTACGGCTGAACTATGACAAATTTGCTACAAATAGAAGTAAAGTCTAATTTTGTGATGTGTAAGAATGTTTCACTTGAACCCTTTTCTTAAGAACATGCAGAGGAACTGCTTGTTTCACAGAGTAAATGAGTGTCTGTGCTGGTTGTGGATGTGCAGAGTCGAGGAAAAATGCAGATATTAAAAATCCAATCTAAGTGAATAAAGGTGAAGGATGTTCACTTGACAGAGAAAATTTCCAAATGTCATGCTAATATCTGAAATTTGTAAATGTTCAAATGTTGCATTCTGACCTGGTAACATCTAGAGTTAGTAAAGTGTGAGTAGGACCTTTCTTGTCTCTTGTTGTCTCTTCAACAAGCTGTCATATTACTTTGTGTGTTTTATATATGTTATACTTCCATCATGCTATGAACTTTTTTACTTGCAGATTAAGAAGATCTGATAGAATCCAAATTCATAGTCTCTGTTTAAAAAAAATATCTATGTCTATATCTAAAAATGTCACAGTGCAAAACAAGAAATGTTAATTATCTACTAACCTATATTTGGTGGAAATCTGAGAAGAAGCATCATCTTTATGTTTATAAAAAAGTGATCAAAAACTTCATTACTGCTCTTCCAGTTTGAGGCAAAGTCCATCATTTTCTCAGAGGATAATGAGACAAGCTGTAAAAAAGTAAAATTGTGGTAGTTCACAGAAAATACACTTAAACAAAAATGAAACCAGACTCCTTAAATGTACTGATCTAATTGCTACATCTTAAAAATGTGGTTAATCTTTGAGGAAAAACCTACAGTGAGTGGAATGTGCAATATGTTATTTTAAACACAAAACGTAACCTATTTCTTGAAGAAGGAGACTGGGAAGGTAGAAACATTATTTTTTGAGTTGTGATCAGACCATCAAACTATCCTTGGAAGTCTCAGAGCGAAGGGGAAGCACAGCCTGCTGTGTGTCTGTGTGTGTGTGATGAATGTTTGATTGTGTCAAGGGAGATTTATGACATATCTGGAGCAGAAACAGACACTTTGCTCATTAGAGGAAAAGGAAGGTGAGAGAAGGATGAGGGATGAAACGGCAAGGGAGGGGGACAGAGATGGATCTGACATAAAGGCAGATAGTTGTGGCAAGAATTAATTACAATAAATAAGAATAAAGTTTAAAAAGAAAACACAAATAGGATGTGAAGCTCTGCTAACCTGCAAAGGAAAAGTTTAAAAAAGTTTAAAATTGCAGAAAATAGAAATAGAAAATAGAATGAAGTGAGGAAATGCAAAAAAGAAGAAAAGAATGTAAAAACTGAGACAGCAATTAGGTCCCTGTCGGTCTTCAGATCCAGTCTTGGCACATTCAGCCTATAAGTGGAAGAATGTTCAATATAATATTGATGGTCATGTCTTAATTAGATTAACTCTAATGACAATTGTACAGTTACAGGGCAGAAAGCTGCTTCTGCTTCTTGTTCTTGTTCTTGTTCTTGTTCTTGTTCTTGTTCTTGTTCTTGTTCTTGTTCTGGTTCTGGTTCTGCTGGATATTTCTTCCTGTCCCCATGTTGATGCTGTTCAGGATGGAGGTTAGTGTTAAAATGATGATTCAACTCAATCTGCTTTAGATCATAAACTTTTACTAATTGTCACTTTACAATTTACTGAAACTGATCACATTATTATTGGTTTGTATTGATTGACTTGACTTGAATCTGAACCTGTTTTAAGTGGACTTGCTTCTTTTCTATGATGCTCGGAGATGATTTTGTCAACAGGTTCTACATATAGAATAGAACTGAATAATGGGGATGAGGTTGAGAGGAAACAGTAATAAAACCTGAGATTCTGAAATTTTCCATCTTCCAATCTATTTTTTTCTGAATCTGGGTCGTAGTTCTGATGAAAATCTAATGTTTTCTATGTTCATTTAAACATACTCTGAAAGGACTGGCTCCTGAATAGAGTGGAGTTAACTGTAAGCCTGGGCCTTTGTATCTGGGGAAGAGAATCATTGAGGCCTCGCTGTGACTTTAGAACTTCAAACACTCTAACCGATCCTATTTCTCTTTGAGGATATTTGACTGATTCTCCACTAAGACTCAATGAAGGACGTATTTGATATTTCAGGATTTCTAATTTGTTTTCAAAGCAGCTTTGGATTTTTCTGAGAAATCACTCTTTTGTGTCCCAAAGTCATTGAGTGTAAATAGAACCTCATCTGGTCAGGCTTTCTGCTTTACTGGATTTAAATCTTCACTTAGCCAAACATTTTCTCTGCTTTTGTATCACAAGTTAGCAAACAAGCTAATAGAAACACAGTTAATGTAAAATCATGGCTGAAGGTAGACAGTGATTCTGGAAGTTCTCTACTTAAAGTGAACCTGGTAGTCTTTGAATCTTACTGGACTGACTGTTTGTGATGAGACTGCAAACTGCAAGAAAAATCAGATATTTTCAGTCATAAGTTCACTTAAGTAAATTTTCCTTATGTCATAATAACAGTTCATCTGCAGCATAGGTGTGGTTAATTATGTCTAAGTTTCTTTGCAATTTATCTTCACTTTGTTTCTTCCCAGTCAGTCACAACTTTGTTTGATACGTAACCAACTCTCCCCAAAGTTGTAGTGTGAGAGTGAGAAAGGTCTGCGACAGGTTCAACACCATGCGTTGATTATTTTATGAGAAAGTTGGTTCTGTGAGTTTTGTTTAATATTTCAGTGATGCAAAAGCTTTGCAACTCAATAAATGGTAACCAACAGCAGCCCAATCAGTCAGTCTGTCATTTTACCCACTCCTTCCTGTTAGGGGTCGTGGGGAGCTGGTGTGGTTGGTCTGTGAGAGGAGACTGGAGCTCCTCGAGAAAATCCACACAAGCACAAGGAGAACAAGTAAACTCCATGCAGAAAAGCTTCAACTGAGTTTATTAGAAATTATACTTATAAGGTTAAAAAGGCTGAATAAGAAGTAATGTTACATTATTATAACATTATAACAAAATATATGAAGCAACAAAATAAGAAAGTTTTAAGAAATGTGCCTTTTTTTCTTAATTATAAACATGAATTCTGGTTTAATCTGGGATATTTTTTCTGAAAATCTAAAATAATGATGCTTGTCTGTTTTTATCTGCTAAACATAATTACTTTAGTGCATGTGTATAGGTGTGTGTGTGTGTGTGTGTGTGTGCATGTGTGTGTGTGTGTGTGTGTGTGTGTGTGTGTGTACATCATGATCCTAATTACATCCAGCAGAACTCACTTGGAATGTTTCATTTCTGTGTGTAAATTTGCATGTTAGCTTGAGCCTCTCTGGGATCCTTATTAAATGTGGCAGAATATTTCCTGTTTGCATGCACATATTAATACAGCTATAGAGCAAGTGGACCAACAGGGCAATGCTAATCTGCATATTGAAAGTATTAAAGTAGAATAGCTGAATAAATAGAGACATTAATGAAAAGATGAGGATACAGCAGAAAACTTTGAGGATAAGAAAAGACATAGTTTTGACAATCTGCAATAAAAAAACGGATAGCAACATTTGTTGGTGCAAACAAGGGGTATTTGCTGTTGTTTAGTTTCTAAGAACTTTATTTTCTCTGAAATACTGTGAACATTTTACATTACTAGCTACAATAATTGAAGTAATTTAAACTTGCAAAACTGACCTCATTTTCTAAAGACAAACATAACAAACTAACTTAATTATTCTAATCATTAAAACATTTGGATTTAAATCCAAACTCTGGCCAAAAAATATAAAAATATAATTTCTACAAACTATTTAGTCCTTCCATTCTGTAAAATGCACCCCGTGATTATTATAATCCTTTTTTAGTTGTTTTTGTTTTGTTTTTTCATCTTTAGATCACAGTCACTCATGTCTCTTCTGTGTGTATTTGCATTGTCTTGTTGTTTTCTCATAAGGTATATTTTCTTCAATTTATTATTTCATTTTGTTTATTTTTTTGCATATTTAAAACAACACATTGTGTTTTGTTGTAGCTGTCTTTTTGTAGTTGGACCTCAGTGCTGAAGTACTGTAGCTTCTTAGCTTCTAGTGCTAGCATGCTGCTCTAACCCTCACTGGGTCCACTCCATGTTGATGTGCTGGTACATGACCCAACATTTTGGGCTGAACACTGAAACTGCTGATTATGTTTGAATCAGGTTGTTGCTTCTTGGTGCTAACATCACTTTTCACTCAGTGTGCTATGTGCTTGTCAATGATCTAAAACCACTTCTCAGTGTTGTTGTGTGCATGTTAGGAGCTGCATTCTACCATCACACCCTTTAAATTGTCTTTCACATCTTTTTTATCAGCTATAATCTGTGTTTGAAATCAGGTTGAACATAATGACATCGGAAGCTGTCACCGTGAAGACGTGACTTCAGTCAGAGTTCTCAGTTCTTCTGTAGCACCAATCTGTGATTACGGCAACAGTTTTAATCCCTCATTCAAAGTGATTTATAATATAGATGATCCAGCTTTATTAGGATCCGTTTAGTGATGCCGGAGTCACGATCCAAACCAAAAGCTGAAAACGGATGAAAGGTTGACAGAACAGACAAACAAGAATCTGATGAATGAGTGAATAATTTAAGTGTATTAATATTTAATGGTTGCTGTGTGTTAATAGCATACCTTTGAAATATCTTTGTTTTATGTCTTACTTTTTCAAATGGCATCAGATCCATCTAGTGAGGCAGCATGTGGTCTTCAAAGCCTCCAGGGGATGATGTGAAAGTGAAGGAGAAACATGTCAAAACTTACTCAGCTTTCTGTGGGAGTTTTATTTCAGCAATAACCATCCACATGACAGGTGACTGAGTCAAGAGAAGTTTAAATTGAATTTGTTCAATCATCTTTCAACAGTTATACAAAAATTAAATTAGTCAGAAATGTCAAAATATTTTGGAGTAGTCCCTAAATTTGGCAGATATTCTGAAACTAACATCTGTCCTGATCAACTGTTTCTCTCCCTGAAGAGGTTCAGCTTCTTAGATGTGCTGCTCTGATGCTCCATCTGCATTGTGTTGTACTTCTACTAGCCCAGAATCTATCCACATCCTAAACAGTTTAGTTCAACATAATGGCATTTTATGATGTAATAAGACACAACTGAAGAAATTATATATAAATCCCTGAAAGTACAAGTTGGCTTGTGATGAAATGAAATGACACACATTTCAGATTAGTCATTTTATTCCACAGGAGACCAGCTGTTTCTTCCTAAATCAAAACACTGATAAACATCATTCAGTGTTATACAAGGCAGCAGTAAACAAGAGACAGCCAGGTGTGAATGTGTTTGATCAACACTTAGAGCTTGTTACTGTTACTGCATCATATCAATACCACACATGCAAAATATAATAGAACAAATCCCCTTAATCTGACCCTAAACAAGCAGTCCTGAAGAATGAATTCACTTTGAACTTATAAAAACAACAAAAGTTTATATAAAATAAGCTACAGTGCTGTGAAAAAGTATTAGCTCCATATAGATTTTTTCATTTTGCCTTTTCTGTTACACTTAAAGATTTCAGATTAGCAAATATGTTTTAATAATAGACAAAGATAATTGGAGTAAATACAAAATCCTGTTTTAGATAATAATTGGATTCATTAAAAGAAAACAAAAAGCTAACCAAACCAATTTGGTCTAAGTAAAAAGGTAATTGTACTCCTAAACCTATAACTGGGTTACCACCTCCTACAAAAAAACAAAAAACAAACAAGTTTTCATTTGTGGAAATTCAATCTTCACATGTGTAAAAATGCAAACCAACTGTTCCATGTCTTCTTCATGTGTATCGAATGTCTCTCAGTGTGGTTCACTAGCTGCTATCCATGGTGCTGAAGTGCAGTTTTGCATATTTTCATTTTTGAGCCAGCTGCTTCCTTCACAATGTGTCACAGTGGCTCATTTAAAATCTTAGTAGAATTTTGATCAGAAATATTTGGTTTTAAGATGCAAAGTTCTTTTCATCTGTGTCTGATGCTCCAGGTGATAATGGTTATCCTAAGATCACAAACTGTAAAAAAGCCAATAATGAGTAGAGATAGGCTCCCAGGTTTAACTTGTGGAGACTTGCATTTTTTGGCTACACTTTTGGTGGCCTCACACATACACAGACTAAGGCAGACCTGCTACATATGCAAGCCTACTAGACACAAAAACTGAAAAAAGAGAGAAAAAACTAGGGCAATAAAAGTCCCGAAGGCTTTGAGCAACATTTTTTGCATAATCAGACAGAATCTGAAAGAGGGAGAGGGGAAGACTGTGAAAGAAACTGTAATTAAATTAGCACATAAAGAAAATGAGGAGGAGACAATTGAAAACACGGATCATCCCTGTCAGAACAGAACCAGACTGGGAGCACCAGACTGAGGAAAGGGGTGATTACAGTCGATTACAGTCACGCGTTGCGCTTCTGTTTTTATTTGAGTAGGAACACACACACATACACACACTGCAGTTCAGTTGAAGTCAACAGGGAGGGCGTCCCTTTGACCGAGTTAGGAGGAAAAGGAGGAGGGGTGGTGAGGAGAGAAAAACGACTGAAGTTCTTCCTCCGTCTTCCTCCTCCGCTCTTCTCTGAGGAGACGTTCACCCAACAGGTCTGGACATACTAAGGGGGAAGATGCTTTTTCTTCAAGCTATTTTGAAGAGAAGGCTTCTGCAAAAAGGTAACAAATTGCAAACGATACAATTGCTTTTTGTCGCTAAAACTTCTGTGTCGACCTTTTTTTGGGCTTTATGCTGCAAACTGAGAGCGCGTCTGCAGACTGGTTAACAGGACTTTTTCATACCCTCTGACTGCAGCTAAACGTTTATCTACCAGGTGTTTTACATCGGCTTCAGGGTAATTGGTCAAAAAAAAAGTATCAACCCGGAAACTCTCCAAAAACGCTCTGGTCCCCCGCTTCGCGCCGTCCATCTCTCCCAATTACCGGGGAACAAAAGCTTAATTAAATAAACTGACTTGTGCTAACATGTGCTTATAGCTAATTAGTATCAAAATGTTTGGAAGTTTGCTTAATTACCTGTGACATTTTTCGTGCTCGTGTGAGTTTGTGTTACGTGATTTTCACTTTTTGACTGCGAATAGCGCGTAATTGTGACACAAACTAATGCACTAACAAAATAAGTGACTGAGACTAATGACTTCTAACAATCTGGATAGTTTTCACTCTCTTTAACCGTTTTTTTGTTGAACACCATGCACAACATTCCTCTGAGACTCAGGTTAATAAAAAGTCAATGTTTAACTGCTCTATACGGCGCCTATTGGCATTGCATGTAGGCTATTTCAGTTATTCTCATTTAATGTTTTATTTTTAAATATTTTATGGTGCATCTGCTCGTTATAGATTAGTATCGTAGTACATTTAATTGTTAATGACGCTCATATTCCAAATTAATTTGTCCCGTGGTGGAAACTGTGAATCTCTCAGAGTCGTCTCAGTTTTTTCTTTTCTTCCTCAGCTGATTTTTTATTTATGAATCTGGAGATGTGTTGCTTTGATGTAAAGCCTGGAGACGCAGTGGAGAGACTGGCAAATTGGGACAAAACGCCGCCTATCGGCCTGTCAGGACGCACTGTCGCCCACCCTGGGATCACTATCATAGTGATAACAGCCCAGCGGAAATACCAGTTATTGCCACTACTGCAAGGCAGTATGAGTCACTGTCACATTTCCTGTGTCTTCCTGATATTAATAATACTGCAGAGATTTATTTTCAACAGTTTCACAGTATCAAAGGCTCAATAGAAACCAGGGCGATGTGTTAGTGTAGTCAACTAAAGGCATTACAACTAAGATTTTATTGGGTCACTCAGTGTCTATCAATAACTGGGACTTCCAGAATAACTGGAACTACAGTTTATCACTGCAGTGATTGTGATCTGTGGGTTTTTGTCTGTGATGGATTCAGCTGGTTCTCTCAGCAGAGCTGGAGTTAGTAGTTCATGGCATATAGTGACATGGCCAAAGTTCAAAATGGAAAATAATTTCCTGAACTCTATAAGAGATGTCCAGAGAAAGTGAAACCATGTTGTTTTATAAACAGGAACTATTTTCCCCATTAAAACAGAATATCCCTAAATTAACTTGAATAAAGTATCGTGACATAGTTTCATATCAGGTTCAACATTGCTTTTGTCTTTGCTGTTAAAAATTAAAAAAGCGTCTAATTGTTGCAGAAACAAAAATATTTTATTAAAAGTTATGCAAAATTTATTGTAGAAATAAACATATTTAAGACAATTTATACTGACAGACAGACAGACAACATATTTGTTTATGATTAAATATTACCTAAACAAACATGAACTTGTGAATATGTATGTTTACTGGTAGNTCAATAGAAACCAGGGCGATGTGTTAGTGTAGTCAACTAAAGGCATTACAACTAAGATTTTATTGGGTCACTCAGTGTCTATCAATAACTGGGACTTCCAGAATAACTGGAACTACAGTTTATCACTGCAGTGATTGTGATCTGTGGGTTTTTGTCTGTGATGGATTCAGCTGGTTCTCTCAGCAGAGCTGGAGTTAGTAGTTCATGGCATATAGTGACATGGCCAAAGTTCATATCTTCATAAAAAATGGAAAATAATTTCCTGAACTCTATAAGAGATGTCCAGAAAAAGTGAAACCACGTTGTTTTATAAACAGGAACTATTTTCCCCATTAAAACAGAATATCCCTAAATTAACTTGAATAAAGTATCGTGACATAGTATTATGCCGGGTTCGAAATTGCTTTTGTCTTTGTTAAAAATTAAAAAAGCGTCTAATTGTTGCAGAAACAAAAATGTTTTATTAAAAGTTATGCAAAATTTGCTGTAGAAATAAACATATTTAAGACAATTTATACTGACAGACAGACAGACAACATATTTGTTTATGATTAAATATTACCTAAACAAACATAAACCCAGGAGTAAACGACTCCTCAACATATAATTAATATGTTTACTCTTTTGTGTTTCTTGCCCACTTACGAATGAATAAGTTTCCATATTATTTTGTTATAGTCCTTCCAGTGAGAACTGTTCCCTTGTTCAGTCCTAACAACGCCGTGCCCCTCTGGTTACCCTTCAGAAGCTGCTTTATTCTAGGTTTTCTTTGTTGTGCTGTCGGGCCTCAGAGGTTGCCTGTGATTATTTAACAACGCAGTCTCATTCACGATTAATATTTTTCACGACCTGATGGTTTGCTTGTGAATTTCTGACGTGCTGAATCACAGAAAAAATGAACTAATGATGATTCTGAAGGCAGGATTTTCTCTTGTCTGCAGGGAACCTCCTGACTGATGTCTGTTTTCACAGGTTACATTCTCCTCTGAGGGAATCTTTCTGTACAGTTTAAGTGGTTTAGGTTTATAGAATTGTCATAATGTTAACAGGAGAGCCATTGTTTCCTATTCAGTTTGAGTCAATAAGTACTTCTTGGGGTGGCCGTGGCTCAGGCGGTAGAGCAGGTTGTCTGGTGATTGGAGGGTCAGCAGCTCAAATCCCCACTTCACCCGGAAAAAAAGATCGCCTGGCCGTTGTGTCCCTGGTGGTGGAAGGTTCCTGGGCAAGACACTTAACCCACCTTGTCTGTTTGGTGGTGGTCGGGGGGTCCGGTGGCACTGGCGTTTGTCAGTGTGTCTCCCAGGACAACTATGGTTACAACATGTATGTAGTTTATCAGCATCAAATGGGTGAATTATAAACCGTGAAGTGCTTTGGGAGTCATAGGACTTGAATAAAGCGCTATACAAGTACGCACCATTTACCATCTTAACTTCTAAATGACACTGTATTAATATTTATCAACATAATTCTAGCTATTGTTGAGTATTTTAGTTTTCATAAAACAACTTGCTAAAAGGATAAAATAATCTCCAACATGGACTAGGATGGATGGTAATTTGACTCAGATGCTGACATCTTTCCTAAACCTAACCAAGTAGTTCTGATTACTTAACATCATATTTTAATGCCTCAGTCTATCCAGACATGTGTTGTTTGATTCTTTGGTTCTGAATACAGACGTTTTAGAACCTGTTATAAGTATTGATGGCTAAATCAAAAGTCAAACAGCCAGATTGTTTTTAGAACTTCCCTAAAGACGAAACTGAAAACTTTATTGCTTTAATATATTTCTTGATTATGCTTTTATATCTTCAGATTCTTATAAAATGAACCTTTTATTTGTGTTGATGCTTTTTATTTTTCTTGTCCTGCTCCTTCTTTTCCTATCATCTTCTCTCCCTCCATCACTCCTCTCAGCAATGCAGATGTGCTTTCTTTGATTTTGTCACTAGAGATTAATTAGTACTTTATTATGATCCCTATTTATACCTCCAGCAGAAAGAGAAATGCAAGAAAGACAGAGGCAGAAAAAAGGAGAAGAAGATGGAGAACTAGTAAAGTAGGAGGAAGAGAGTCAGGAAAAGATGGAAATGAGAAAAGATAAATGTGATGAGATGGAGGGAGAGAGGACAGAAAAACATGAAGCATGAGTGAAATAAAAAAAAAGATGAAGATGATACAAAAGCTTCTGAAAAAGCAAAATAATGTGGTAAAAACAACAGAAACAAACATGTTTATTACATTTAAGACTCATAATGTGAACATAATCCAGAGAAATTATGTTTTCCTACATGTGACTACACTATGTGGATAAACAAGAGAAAAGCCATTGCCAGCTGATACAGAGTATTGGGAGGAAAGTGGTAGAGGGTGATGAGAGAGTGTAAGATTAAGAGTGAAGATGAAAGACTGTGAAAGATGTTGAAATGAATCTGAGGAATGATATGAGAGAAAAAATGATTTGAGAGTCTTTAAATCTGAAGAACTAGAGCAGGAGGAAGAGGAAACTGAAGAGGTCAGAAACAGGTCAGCCATGTTTTATATCCAGAATCTGTAACATTTTATAACATGAGTAAAAAAAAAAAAGACACAAATCCAGTTTTCAAGCAGGTTTATCTTTATGCAAAATCAGAGAAATTCAAAATGATGTTTGTCAATATTCAAAGCTTTTCTTATCATATTTGCAGTAAATAAACATGTTTCCCTACAATGAGATTCTTACTTTGCTGCCCACACTGGATGCCAAGAGTATATAAAGAAATATAATGCATAATCTGCATCGCATGACAAACTTGACTATATATTTTCTATTTCAACCTAATTAGTGTCTTAAGCTGCTAGATAAACCAATTAACTAGAAAGTTAAAACAAACATCAGGTCAAAACCAGCAGTTCTGTAGTGTAAATCAATGTATAATCCCCAAGTCCAATAAGAAGTGAAGACAATAAGGGATTTCATATGAAAATGAGTCTCAAAAATATCTTATGATGGCCCTGCTACATGTGGCTCTGTGCTAGACTGATGACCTGTCCAGGTGTGACCTCACCTCTCACCTAATGACTGCTAGAGACGGACACCAGCTCCCTGTGACCCTAAACAGGAACAAGTGGGTAAAGAAATGACCAACTGACCGACCTGCAACAAGTGAAATGCTACCTTAGCTGAAATTTGTTTAGATAAAGTTTTGCATATGTAGGTGAAAGAATAGTTTATATCTCTGATCCTGCAGGTAATATTTATCATTATCTTTAAAAAAAATGTTTTTGTCGAACTTTGTTGCATAGCAACTGGAACAACGTAGCTCTCTGTTGAGCACTTGCCTGCTGTTCACAGCTGCATCACCAGGAGAGTATGAGCTCCCACCCAGATGTGGCTCCAAAATTACAGTCATTATATGCTTGAGACTGAGTTAAAAAAGTTAATGCTGTGATCTGCGTCACCAGAGTCTGCCAAAATGAATCTCTTTAGACCCTCAGCAGGTTTTGAGTGGTGGGCAGGAAAAGTTTTTACTTTTGTAATGCATTTCATTTAAAAACAAAATACTGCCTGTAAAATTATTTATTGATTAAAGTAGTTTGTATACAGGCTGTAGAAGGACTAGAAAGGTCATGATGCACTTTCAAAATAAAATATGCAGTGCAATGGTAAGTAAAAAAAAATCAAAACAAAAAGGGGTGTAAAGTAAGAGCTGCAAAAGTGGCAATAATGTTTTAGGAAACAAACAGCTTCGGGGACATGAGATATAGCAATATGCAGGGAAGAGAAGAAATAGAATAACATAAGCACTGAGCAAAAGAGAGAGAGAGAGAGAGAGAGAGAGAGAGAGAGAGAGAATACAGTAAAGCAGTGACAGGTTGCACATTAGCGAGCAGAATGAAGGCAGAGAGAAGTGTCAGCATTGTTCAGGGTTTAATACAGATAAGAGCCTGAGCTGATGTTTTCAAGAAGAACATCAAGAAACTTTAAAAAAACACTTTGGTTGTTCTCAGCTCCAATAGTCTGCTGTCAGGGAGCAGAAGAAATAGGAACAAAAACAGCTAACAAACAGAAACCCCTAAAAAAGGATGAAGAGACTATGAGGTTGAGGGACAAAGGCAGAGACAGAGGTCTCACATTTTTGGTAGTTTGGCCTCATTACGTCAAGGCCTGGGTAAAAAAGATCAAGTGGGTGGAAGGAAAGAACAAAGAAAATGTCCAAGTAAAAATTCAGAAAGAGGATAAAATAAGCCTGCTGAGAGAGAGATAATGACAAGACTCATAGAAGGGAATGAATGAGGAAGAGGACACGTTTATATTACAGCTTTGCATCCGACTACGAGGACGCTGCCACATCAAAATATAAAGATAAAACACAGTGATTCTGAGTTCATCTGAATATTTTAATTTTAGTCTAAAAAAACTGCAACTGCAGTTGAAATATAAAATAGTAAATCAAGGTCACAGAAACTAAATATACCAGCTGTCTTTTAAATGTTGTCTGCCAACATTGAAAAAAATCAGAATCTGGATTTAAAAGGTTTTATTTAACCTTGGTCGAGGTACTGTACATTGTCTCTGAATGCATTTATCTTTAGTTTTAGGATTTCCAGTGTGTAATGATGTACATTTGTAATTTTTGTGGCATAAAAAGAATAATTTTGTTATTATCAGAGTGTAAACTGTGAAAAAATCAGCTAAAAATGACCCAGATTTATTTAAATTATTATAGTTTTCTGTGTGGCTCATCCACCCTAACAAGATGAAAAACATCTTTCTGTAGCAAGAGGAAAATAATGGAAACAGCAGTTTTTGAAGCAGAAGAGCAGAGAGAGAAATGAGAGAGTGAATTACAGGACTGACAGGTAGGGTAGCTGGCACAGCAGAAAGCTGTGATTCCACCGAGGAAGAGCAGAAAACAGATTTAGGATTCATTTGCATTTCAAACTTGGCCGACTTCTGAGTTTCAATGCCAAATGATACACACTCTGCTGTGTATCTGCTTCACTGTTTTATTCTGTCTCATTTTCAGTGGGCTTCTATCTGTTCATTCATTTCCTGCTTTAAATTGTTGTAACACTTTAAAGGCATGTAAGGCAAATACCCTCATACAGCTTAAAGATAATGTCATGTGAATATAAAGCAAACCCTTTCAGTCTTACAACCTGTGTGTCATTGTATTTTATAGCAGGTTCTTCATCATCAGCCCTCATTCCTCTTGTTTCCCATCACTGGAAAACATCTGGATCAATTTGAACTGGTGCATTCACGGGTAATAAACCTGTAGGCAGTATGTATTATGATCTTTAACATGAAGTTTGATTTCATAGAGGCAGATTTTTAAAAACTTTAAATGATTAGAATCATATTAATGAGATATTTAGGGTGTGTTTAGAAAATGTCTACATTCAGTTCATAATCTTTGTGTGTTTTGGCTTAATTTAGATTTTAAATTATTTTGATTGCTGTAATTCTGGATTGTTGATCAATAAGAGTAGAGATAATTTGTACACTCAAGATTAGATTTACATGAATTAATTTTCAAACTGAGTGAATCACCAAAATCCCTTGTGAGTGAAAATAGAGCTTTTTACTGTAATAACAGCATGTTTCTCATTAAATTTACACAAAGATAAAACATAAATGACACTAACAATCTTAATTTTACAGTAAAGTTATTGATGAAAGGCCATTTTTCTTAACGTCACTAACAATATGTGTGTTTTTTATTACTGAACTGAGTTCAAACTGGTAACAGACTGAAGGAATTATTGCATGAATCAGTGTTAATCGTTCTGCTTTGTCAGCGATAAGTTCTAAGAGTAATAAAGTACTTTAGAATAGTGATTCATAAACCCACAGTACATGTCGACTCACTGAAGTGCATCTGAACTGTCATCTGGCTGCTTAGTGTAGAAACAAGTCCAGCTGAACTGGAGTCAGTGAATAAAGCAAATTAGATTTATGACAACAAAAAGATTCTTAATCTCCAATTTTATTTTGCAGAAGTATGATGATAGAAATGTAATACTTAGTACTAATTTGTTTCTTTTGATAGTTTGTGTTCCTTCATCTTACTCTTAAGGTTTCTCTCACTATCTGTTCTGCTTTCTCTTCTACAGTTTCCAATTTTCTCTTTCCCTCAGTTTATATCCTTTGTGTCGCTCTTAGACAGTTTTTAGTCTCCATCTGTCCTCATTTGTGTCCCGCAGTGTGAAAAGCCATTAGACTGACAGAATGAAGATGCTCAGCAGGGGGAGTTAGAGACTCAGAGAGAAAAAAACTATATGGGGAGTTTAAGAGACTGAATCGGAAGCAGAGGTACAATGAAGATAAGTTTAAATGAGACAACAGAGACATCTGAGAGACAAAGCTTGCACAGGTTTTTTTAGAACAACATAGTTTTTTTTTTTAAATGTCAGAGGTGATGATATACAGTTTTGTTTTGAGCTAAACACACTAAGTTTTGTTCATCCATTTACAGTTTCAGGGTTTCTGGGTCAGTTTAGGATGATGTTTGGCTTCATCTGCAGCATGCTGGTGTTCAGTTTATCTCTTCTGGATCAATTTTAATCTAAATTTCTACACAAGTATTAATTTACTTGGATCTAAGTGAATAAATTTTAATTTAAAGCCTGTGGAGCACATTAGCCATCTGACTGGATGTGCTGGGTTGCTTGTTTTGCCTGTCCTTGTCTCCTCTCATTGATCTGCACATTCCCTTAATCAGCTGCCCACTTTGATTTCAATGTGTGTGGCATATCATGTACATGAAGTGTGTTGAAGTGCATGAGTGTTCTGGATGTTAGCCTTGTGTGTGCACGTGTGTTCACAGCATTGAGCCACAGGAGACCATCATTTGCCACTTCAAAGTGCTTACCCATAATGCTTGGAGTATGAATTCATTTGCACTTGAAACCCACAAATTAGAGTAGACGGAGCGAAGAGCAGAGCAAGACACACATCTGACCATATGCAACACTAACTGTGCACTTGAAAGTCTCAAGATTGTGTGTGTGTAAGAGAAAGTGTCTAGAGGAGCAAGCTGACATGGCAAATTTTCTTGACTGCTTGTTTTGCCCTTTTTTAATACAACATTTCCTCATACTCCTTTAGTAAAGGAGTATGAGGAAACTTCTCACCATCTTTCATCTGATCTCTGATACACATTTGTTTTAGTTTTTTTGTTTTTAAGGCACCTAAAAGCTCTATAATATAGTTTCAATCTGAAATAAATCTAATCTACTGAAGTTCAGCTAGTGAATGTTGTGCTGACGCAAGGTTTAACATCTCTATTAGTAGCTTAGAGATTATAGTCATGTCTCTGCTTTTTTGGTTTGCCATCTGATTTAGATTTTTACAGTCTGGATAAAAAAACATGTGCATTGGTTTAAAAGAAACTACCATGTGACTCTGTGGACGTGTGTAATTCTACAGGAAATGCAGTTTCACCATGTTTACCCGAGGCATTGAAAACAAAACTAATAGACTTTTCTCTGAATTGCTTTGTGAATCCGGGTGGTCCTGATGTGGTCTAACAGCAGTCAGCAACACAGTGGGAGTAGTAATGGGCTATCTATTCTTTGAGCTCTAATTATTATGTAAAAATGCTTAAAGTAACAAGTAAAGTAGATACTCTCATACTCAGAACTTTTAGTCTGACACTATTTCCTAATTCCAATAAAGGAAAAATAAATGTTTCTCTTGGAGACAAACATAAAACACACATCTGACACATATCTGACCATAGTTTCAGTCATCTGCATTCAACTACAAGGTCATCTTGAGACAAGTCCTTGGAATCTTACAGGAAACTGAAAAATCTAGTTTCATAAGAAGCAAGAAGGAAACTGTTGTTTATGAGTTAAACTGTGTTTAGTAAATCCCCGGTGGAAGAGAGAGATTAAAGATTAACTTTCACAGAAAAAGTTTGGTTTGAAAATACAGCAGTAAGGTGTTACTAGATGTCTGTCTATGTTGATAATCCCTGTTTGATTTTTGTGGGGTCAAGAATGATCAATTTGAAGTGATAATCTGCTAAAGAGTTTGTTAGAAAGCTGGAAAGGAGGTAAGCAGTTCAGGTTACATCCTGGGACATGGAACTCCGTCCTGGAGCGTTTTTAGTATTTTAATATTATTTCATACTGCACATGAATTTGACATTCAATTCATACTGCTTATCCAGCCTATAGGTCAGGGGTCATCAACTATATTTGTCAGAGGGCCAGAGTTTTACCAGACAGTCTCCTTAGGGGCCGGACCCCCAAGAAGAAAATCAAATAAAAATCTAATTCTGGCTTAACATTATGTTTAATGTTTATACTTTTTCCATTTCATTACAAAACTGAAGGCATTTGATTCAGGCTCCCATCACCTATACCACAGTCAACCACTAGGAGTTGCTTTAATAGTGTGGACCACTATTTTCTTTTTGAGCCTCACAATTTTGGAATCCAGTCGCGGGCCGGATTGAATGGCTCAGCGGGCCGGATTCGGCCCGTGGGCCGCCAGTTGATGATCAGTGCTATCGGTTTTATAGCTCTATAATAGCAAAGTCTAACTTTTAACTCAATTTTATATGGATTTTCAGTTAACAGAAGCAAAAAATGCAAATTTTATAGTTGTGTGTCTTTCTAACATTGACCTTTGTAGCTAGACTACAGTAGATTTGGAGTTGAGCTGTTAGGGATGAATTTGGGTCAGGCTGTGAAGGGCAAACAACCTCGATAGTAAACAGGCCATAGAGCGTTATAATAATGGCTTTTTATAGTCTCTCCTCCATTACAGAAACAACAGACAGATTAGGCTTTGTGACTGTGGTATTAGAATATTTCTGCATATGTGCAGTCATGACAGACATGCTTATATTTATAACATGGATATCATGTGTTTTTGTTGCTCTCATTACTTTAGACACTGGGAGAGGGAAGGATTATCAGATAAAGACCCTACCACATGAGGGAGGAAGGGGTACAAAAAAAAGAAAAAAAAGAGGAAGAGTGCTTTAAAATACAAAACACAAAGAAGAATACAGAAAAGATGAAGGAAGATTGTTAGTGTGAGGAAAAATTATTTTAGATACAGAAACTAGAACAAGTTAAATAGATCCTTCGCTGGTCCTTCAGTATACAGGGTACTAGCAAACTTGAATATCCATTAGCGATGTGAACCTTGGCTGGCCTCGCAACTTGATTTAATTATAGCTCATCCGTTAACAATTTGATACATCACTTTTTTCCTGCAAATTACCATAAAAACCACTCAAACATATTATTTTATAAATATGTAAAACAAATATAAGCATATTCATTAAATTTCCATTTTCTACCACATTATTGTAAAAATAACAAACTTTCTTGCATGTGAAAGACAGAGGCTTTTACTTTGGAAAAACTTTGTCACATTCACTGAGCAGACAACAGAATAATGTCAGGTATTTGTTCTTTCTTTTATTAGTTGTGTATATTTTTTTAACATTTCAACCTGTAAATTTGTTCATCTTTCAGCTGAAGCATCTTCTCAATGGATCTATTTGTTTGAATAATGAGCAACAAAATATGCAGAAATCAGTAAACAGGAACCCTGAAAATAAAGTGGGTAAATTGCTGCAAGGAAATACTTGGCTCTGAAACATAACTAATTTATACTTTTTAATTTTAATATAAAAAATTTTCATTTTCAAACAGTTTAAAAATAAAATAAGTTATTCTGTCTCTAATTGTATACCTGAAAAAAATTTCATCACTGTTCACCGAAAACACAGTCAGGATATAAATATGAAGCACAAAGTCCATCAAGCTTTATACTTCATATGCTTTTATAGCTAATCTTGTTTGTGACAAAGCTAATAAATTTTATTATTATTATTATTAGAAATTGTTATGTTTTATTTCTTTGCTTGATTTTCACCTCCCAAATAAACTTTAACTGAAATTGTCATGACCAAACGTTTTCTAAGTTAGGAAATAGATGATTCTGGTTGTGAAAGTTGTCTCATGTTTTACATGTTGGTGTTTTGTATGTTTAGTCTTTGAGGAAATAATTTATGTAAGTTTTGTTGTAAACTGCTGTGGATGAAAGTGTCAACACAATGTAAATGTAAATGTTGAGAACAACTGGAGGCGGAGTGGGATGCCCGAACCTCATCATTCTATTCTCTCGGCTTTCTCTATCAACTCTCTGCATTTTTCAGCCTGACACACACATGCATGCACACACACACATGCATGCACACACACTTGGCTGCTCTCAAGCATTCACTTCTTTTTGTGAGTAATTTCTCTCTCCATCGTGTTGCACTGCTCACCCACACTTTTACTGTGAATGCCTTTAGCTCTTTTTACGCAGCTTTACCCAAAAAACAGGCAACGACACGATAACAGTTCAAATCAATATTACACAAATATACTTCTACATCTGAATAAAGATGCATTTAAAACATTTAAATGTTTGTGAAAATGTAGCATGTTGTCACTTTTCCACTTTTAAGTTGTTACTGATAAAATATTTTTTAACTACCCCGAAAATCCCCAAATTACCATGATGTCCTTTGGGTAATTACCATTATGGGTTTTTATGCTTCAGTTCACAAAATGGAATGAACTTCATACCAGTTCAGAATCCAACACTTCAATGATCTCTTGGGAGCATGATTCTTATTTTCATCACATCATCTGTAGCTGTGGGAAAACAAAAAAACTAAATCTGATTAAAAATAGAATATTTAGAAAGGTCAGACATTAGTAACATAGAAATTAGCATTTTTATTTTTTTTATATCAGCCTTCAGGCAAAATAAATTCTAATCCTTTACCATTATTCTGTCTAAAAATGTTTTGTTTTTTGTTTTATTCTGTTTTATTGTTGTTGTTGACCCAATAAAGACTATTTGAGAACTCTTACTTGTCTAAACCCCAAAAATAATTTGTCCCTCAGAACTTTTAAATCTTCTGACCATTTGCTTTTTTAGAATTTTGGTGATGTCATCTAGCACAAATAAGTGCTCAGTTAGCTGCTGCCCCTTTAGTCTCAGTCAAATGTATCTCTTTTTTTTGCTCTTAATTTATTTTGTTTACTTTTTCAGTATTTTATTTTTTGTTATATTTCAAGTGTTGTTTGTCTAAAGTTTCTTTGTCCTTTATTTTACAGATTTTTTGTGCTATTTTAAGTTATTTCTTTATTTTGTCTTGTCACTTTAGTCAATGACAGGATTTTTATATGTGTTTTATTTATAAACTTGACTGTTTAATCCTTCTTATTTTATCTCTTTGTTGCTCATTCTCCCACATGCTCTCGGCATCTCTGGTTTTCCTTTTATTTTTTACACTTTCTCTCTTCAAGGCACAAATCAGTACATACACCTCTCTGTCTCTCTCTCTCTCCCTCTCCCTCTTGGGGGTTGTGTGGTTGTAACGTAAGCACCAGTCATCTCTTATCATCTCCACTGCATTCCCTGAGCGCTCGGCAGTCCACATCTCTCCCACTGCCTCTTTCTTTCCCCATCCTCCTCTTATCTGTCAGTGTCTGCCTGTCTTTACACTGCTCTGGATGTTGCTCTGAGAAAAAAAGTCAATGTCTGCGGTCATGTTTTGCGGTTTGAGAAGAGACGGGGCTAACAGTGTAGGTGAGTTTGAAATCCTAGAGGGAAATTGTGTTGGTTTTTTGGTTTCCGGATTTGCAGAACTCTTCTGTCAATCAAAACCTGCATCAAAACCTTGTGGTATCCTCATAGTTTAATGCTCCTGTAATGTAGTTGAGTTTGTGTAGATATCTTTTTGCTATTCTGCATTTTAGAAATATTTTACTAACCCGTTAAAAACCTGAACATCAAACAAGAGAATTTTCTTGACACATATATCAAATTGGATTAGTAAGTATTGTATTTTGATAGTAACTTGATATTTTTCCTGTCTGTGAAACTGGTAAACTTCTCAGTACCTCCTCCGTCTCTGTGTTCATCCAGTCTGACCTTTAAAAGCACTGCTGTTGCATCTGACATGCTCTTCTGTATTCTGTAATATTCTCCTCATTTTACAGGGAGACTTTTAATGTTAACATTTGCCCAAATGTTTGAGCTGTTACAGTAATGTAAAGCACAAATTAGTCTGTCTGTGTTCAGACATCAGTACTTGCTAATGCTTTGTGCTAACATAATACAATTAATATCCCCGTAAAGCCAAGTTTCTCTTCTTTCTGATGTCTGCTGATTTTACATGTCTGATGTTCAGCATGTAAAATCAACATGACAAATTAAGAACAAAGCCGTTTTAAACTGTCTATATTTTCAGTCTGTAAATGACATTTCAGTGTTCCCTCCTGAAGACAGATTCTTACAGCTAAGTGTCTGAAGGATCTTTTGTAAAGACGAGTCTACACGAAGCAGAACGAGGCACAAAAACTACCCTGTGAAAATTAGTTTTTACCAGTTCATTGAGAAGGATGGATGAGGGTCTTTGATCATCATTTTGGCATCGACATCATCGCCACGTGTGTTTGAATAAATCCATTTAACACTTCAGTGTGTGAGTGGGAAGCAAAATCAGAACAGAAAAAAGCAGCTACCTGCATCTACAGCTATTCATTTACAGCAAATTCTTTAGAAGCTTGATTGCAACCTTTAAACTTGTGACTGGGGAAAATGGACATTTTCTCATGGACATTTTTCATTAATATTATTGAGAGATGGCTGATAGATTAGGTTAGGACATTTAGGTATTTCCTAATTCATAGTTTGACATATATCTCAAAGATTCTGGTTGCAAATATTTCAGCCACAGAAAGCAGCTGAACACTAAATCTAAACAGATAATTTGACTGTTTATTTAGACTTAAGGTTACTTGTTCGTATTTAGATAAATGTACTGACATAGCCTAAAATGTACCCTTTAACTTTTCTATCTATATGTTAGAAAGAATTCCCTTCTGCAACAAGATTCTCTAACATTCTTATTCTGTAGTTTCTGGCAGTGATCACACATTAACGATCTTTGGGTGTCAATTATACATATTAAGGGACTATTTTTTTCTTGACCAAGCATATGTGATGAGCCTTAAGCAAGAACAGACTGCTTCATATTGTACCTCACTTCAAGTCTGTGAAAAGATGGGTGCTCTGGGTTGCCTGCAGAAACTTGAAGAGTCACAAACAACTTTCAAACAAACCCGAAAATCAATCAAACTGATACATTTGTCCAATTTTATTTAGGTGATTAAAACCAGCAGTGTGGAAATAAAGCAATGTGAAATCCAATCTTTGTTAGATAAATGATCTCTGTGTGAACACCCAGGATAGTTCTAACAGGAAGATTATTTACCCAAGATGGCTATTATTTTTTGTTTGTTTGTTTTTTTGCTGTTGTTTACAACTTCAGATGTTTTGAAATGCTGGAGAGATATCTAAACTCATTCTAAACTGCACATTTACTTTTCTTTATATCTCTTTGAATTGTAGTTAAACAAGAGGAACCTTGCTGAACTTAAACTGCCATAATGCTAGTAGAGACATTATGGTTTTTATTTATTCTTGACGCTCTGGGAGAAACTATTTGAAACTTTTGGATGCTGGAGCATATCTCCAACCTTTTTACAGTGGTTTATAACCAATTGCAGTTGTAAGGCAGGGAGGAGGAAAATCAGGTTGGACGGATGGATGGATGGACGGACGGATGGAACATTATATTTTAACAACAAAGTCAAATCTTTTTGTCAGTCTCATTGTTTGCACTGAGTCTACACACCATCCTAAGATTCAAAATGAATGAATATTATACTAGCACTACTTTAGGTTTGCTTCTATCCAATACACAATCCATTAGTGCAACAGAGTTAACCATATGAAGCAGGGATATATTAATAAGGTGAGCTCTTTTCTATTTCATGCACCACTGAACTCAGTGGGAGCTACGATCTCTGCAATTGCCTCAGACACTAACTAAGCTGATAACAATGATAGGATATCTGAAACTTGCAAAGCTGTTTTAATGGAGATACACCCACTTTGGAGGTTTCACATTTTACTGCATTCTTTTTCAAACCTCTTGTGAAATGGTTTTGTCATAAAGGATTAAATGAAAGATTAAAATAAAAAATTTAGAACACTCTCAGGGAATACATTAAAAATCAGCAAGTAAAAAGAGGGACATTTTCCACTTTTTGTTATGGAATTTGAAATTATTGATTTGATATTTTCATGACAAAATAAGTAAAATATCAATACATATTTTGTTATTTAATCAGTTTTGTTTATTACTGCCCCTAAAATTCCAGTGGAGCAGAAATGAACAATAAATGAAAGATGAAAGGTTTATCATCGCTATGGCTTCCTGCCAGATGCTCCAGTTGATCTAGTTCATTTTTCGACCATTATTAGCCTGACCGCACAGCATATTTAGTAACTGTGAAGCAGTGAGTATGTAGAATGTTATTATCATTTGTGCATGATGCGTAAAGATTTTTCTGATGTTCCCAACAAACTCCATTTTCTTTATCTTGCTGTAACTATAATCTTTCAGAATTGTGTCGGTTCTGTCATTACAAGCATGACAGCAGTACAACAAAGATAAGAATCACTTATCTTGTACTAAAGACCTTTAATAAAGATATTGGTAGCACAGTTTTTACTTGAATTTTTGAAATATTATGATAAAGGAACATTTGGATGTTGATTTTGAGCCACAGCTACAGCTTCTCTGCTGTTATCTTCATCATACAACACACACCTTCCTGTCATTTAGTTTTTGTAGTCATTTAGATAACAGTCTTACATTAAGCAGCTTTCAAGCACAGCAGGTACATCACAGCAGATCATGTGGGGATCAAACCATGACTCATTAATGGAAGAAATGTTTTTGTTACCACAGAACTGTCTTAGCGTCAGTCTGATTTTCATTTGCGCCTGTCTCTTATTGCTGGCTTCCTGAACCCTGTCAGCAGAATTATTGGTGTCATTTTGAAGACATGCTGGCAGAAAGAGGCTAAACTGCAACTTCAAAGCACCATTTCTGTTTTTTGCTCCTGTTTCCTAAATTCTGCCATTTGGTTTGATCTCCAACAAATTTTTTAAAATTTTAGGTCTTTTTAAAAAATTTGCCTTAATGCCTTTTCCCTACTTGTTATTGCTTAACAGCCAAAAAATGGTACATGACTCCAGTTTTGAATAGAATACCCATAAAGCTTTACATTTCAGTTTATATATTCACTCATCATAACATTTCAACTAGAAAATAATCTGACATGAAGAAGTAAATCCTCGAAGAGTGACTAAAAATAATGCTTGAAGTTATTCAATTGGCTACTTAAAATCTGAATCTCACAAAAAAGAAAAAAAACATCAACATGAAGAGACTTTACTCTGAAAAAATTCCTTTTAAGTGTGTCTGAGGCTGGTGTTAAAATTCCTAAAGCTCATACAGTGTATCACCAGGAAGTGGAACTTTACCTGGAAACCTGAATGCACATGTAAGTTTCTACTTTTATATTGATGCTCCTCTGATGCGGATACTTTTTGTCTTTAGTTTTAAAGTTCTACACAAACTCCAGGGTTTGGAGAGAAAGGTGGTACAGAGAAAATGAAGCATGAGATCATTAGAACTAAAGCAGTGATCAGACCCATCTTCCACCCCCCTTCCTCCCCCTTTTCCACCCACGAAACCAGATCTATACAGACTGCAATTAACCACAACAGACAAGCCATTAACCACTCTAATTACTGCTTGTTTCTTCTATTGATTTTCAGTGTGTGTGGGTGAGAGAGTATGGTTTGTGGATGAGGAGGTTTGCAATATTGTCCTATTTGTGATAAAATGTAAGTGTGTATAAATGAAGATATCTGTTAGTGGAATGAGGACGTGTTACTCTGCACATCTTTTGGTTGTATTTTGTGTTTTGCTTTTCAGGCTAGCTACTGAGTGGATGGGGGTTTTAGTTTAAGAGTGTGGTGGGGGGGGGGGGTACACTCAAATTGTTTGCCAGCACGATTGCAGACAATGGATAATTATGCTTCTTCAGAGACAGCGGAATCGTAATGGCTGCAATCACATGTCTTAGTATTCAGTAGCTCAGATAGCCAAGGTTCTGTGTGGGTGTGTGTATGTTGACATACACAGGTACCGATGGGCTCCCATGATAGTTTCATAATGGTGTAGTGAAAATGGAAGTATAAATAACTAATTTCATACACATTTCCTGCATCAATGTGATCTCTTGTATGTTTAAAGGCAAAATCACCAGCTGGAAGAATTAAGTTTGGTTTATATAAGGGGCTGCACGATGGCACCGTTGGTGAGCACTATTGTAACAATGTCCAGTGTTTAATTCCTTTGGATATTGCTGCATGGAGTTGGATGTTCTCTCCATGTATGCCTGGATAGTCTCCGTGGTTCTTCCTACACACCAAAGATACACAATTTGGGTTAAGTGTTGATTCTAAATTGTCTCTTGTGTGTCTTTGTGTCATGGAGAGTTGGTGCCACGTTAATTTAAACTTAAATGAGTTTTTATTTGTGTTCAACTATGAAACTGTTTTAAAGACTGCTTAACTAATTTCAGAAACTAAAGCAAGCTTCTTAAGGATATGCATGCATTTGTTCAAAGAACCTAGTGGACTGTGGAAACAACACTAAGCCGCTATTTGGTCACTTTGTATAATTGGTTTTGTGACAATAGTTTCACTCTAATTTATCATGTGCTACTGAATATTAATTACACGCACAGCAAAAATGTATTATTTACAGGCCAGTTCTGGGGAGAACGTATAGACATAAAATAATTTGGATCAGGGTGATTAACTAATTTTACTACTCACATTGAATTTAGTCTACTTTTAACTATCTGAGATATTGATTTTTAAATGTGTTTAAAACACTGTGGAGACAAATGTATTTTAAATAGACTGTTAAAATAAGAGTGTTGGATGGTTAAATGAGTTACAGAATTTTTTAACATGATATTAAGTTGTTGTGCTTTACGAAAAGTTGTGTCTGATTCTTTCTTGTATTCTGATAACTATGAAGTGGTGAGATGGATGAATGGTTGATTGTATTGGTGTGTTAGTGTACATTAAAAAACCTAAATAAAAACAAATAAATAAAATGTCTCTCATTATCTGAATATATTTAGAAGTTGTTTTGCATTCAATACAAAATTCTTTTTTCAGAATAAACCTTATTAAAAAAAAAAAATCACAGATAATTTTCCATTTCAGCATCGTATTACATTATAATATAAACTTCATTTTTCTTTGTTGCTCCCAACAAAAAAAAAGAAAAAGTAATTGGTTGTAATTTGAGGTAATTCAGGTGTATTGTCCACATCAAATAAGGTGACAGTGTTAGTACATTGTGGATATTTGTCTCTTTCAAACACTCTGTAATTGGAATATTTTGAAAAAGGTTTATGAATAATTTGATTATTTTGGACACTGAATGATTGAGTTACTTTTAAATCAAACTTTTATGTTTTTATGAGTGTTGTTATTGTACCAGTGGTTCTTGGCAGCAACAAGATTTTAAAAGAGAGGAAACAGTCTCTAAAGGTTATGCATAAATCCAGGTGTACCCTGTTTACTCTTGCATGTCGTTAAGTTTGAGCAACAAATCCATATGTATGTTACTGCATTACTTTATGTGTAGTATGTGCTCTAAGTTAGTTGTTATAAACAAGACATTGTCACTGCAGAGAAGACCAGTACAGCAGGGTCCTCCAACAAACATCACCCCAAACAAGTGTGTGTGTGATTACAACAATAAAAGAACAACAAACATATAATATAAATTGTATTCCGTAAAATAATTCTGTGACATTGAGCTAGCTGTCAGAGTAAGCTCCATAAGAACTGTTTTTTATAATGTGTGAAATGGTTCTTTGTATTTGGCACGTTGTTGTTGACAACCTCGAGCTTTGTGTGTGTGTGTGTGTGTGTGTGTGTGTGTGTGTGTGGGGTGTGTGTGTGTGTGTGTGTCTGCTCCATTGTCTGTCTAATAGGTTTTTGGTAACCTTGACGTAGAATGTGAAATAACGTCATAAATATGCATGTCAGTATGTTTGTGAGGGAGAAAACATCACAAAAGCTTCTTCTGGTAAAATCTACTTTGGACCTTGATGGAAACATGAGAGATTACTTCAACTTTTTATTGGAAAATCTACCAGATTTTAGGTTTGTGTTGTGTTCAGTAGAGAAGTGAGACTGGAGTCAGGTCATCTAAGAATCACACCAGTTTCTTTTTAATTGTGACAAGTATTTAGATGTTGTTAATCTTCTGCCACTTTTCATTTTTTACTTTATAAGCTTCCTAATTTAAGATCATATTTGGAGGTGTTTTCACATCAGTTCACAGTGAATGACTTTATGTGTCTACCATTTAAAGTTCCAGTCATTTCACAGAAAGCTTTGGGAAGGGGACATGAAAACTATCTCTAAAAACTCTAAAATGTGTGTCTTTTTCTTTTTAATAAAAAAACTCAATGATTGTTTTAGGACAGGGTGAGTTCAGTGCTTGTGTAACTGAATAATCAAAATGAGACATTGTCCAGTTTTGTAAAACAAGATTGAAACTGCTCCATAATTAGGAGTCAACTGTAAAGAAATTTTAGCATTGCAATCAAATCCCTTTCAGTGACAGCTGTTGGCAGTACAGCCTCATCTCCAGGAGCCATTGTGTCTGTAATTATACCACATGCCTGAGATCAGCATGTATACAAGTGCTTGTGTAAAGGCTTTAGAGAGTCCAGCATGAAATAACAGAAGTCTTTGTTTGGATTCAATTCAAAACAGAAAGACTGAGTTAAATTCATACACACAAACCTCCAAACCTGGGAGGAGTTATTCTCAGAAAGTAGAAGTTTTTTTTACTGAGCGGGGACTTTTTTTACAACCATAACTTTTGCAAAAGTAGTTTGTTGCTTTTTTTTTATTCCGTTTCGGATTTAATGTTTTGTTATTATAAATCTTTAAGTGTGTTTTCAGTGTCAAAAAATATAGGCTATTAAAGGTCAGTGCACCAAAAATATAAATAAATAAATGACATACAGGTCAAATATTGTCAATCATCTCTAACTTCTTTATATATTTTTTTCAGAACAGTGAAACTTTCTTCAATCTTGTAAACTAGTTTTAACCAAAAGTTGCCAGGCTTTCTCTAGGTCTTATTTTATTTCTTATTTTTTTGCCTTTTTTGATGGTTTTCAGTTCTTGACTCTGATGTTGTATCCTAGTTGCTTCAGAAATTGGAACTTTGTCCAAAGAAAAGTGCCATTTGCCAATTGCTGTGCTTAGTGACCAAGTTCAGAATTCTCAGCATTGCAACCTGGAAACAATAAATTGTGTGCCATTTGATCAATGTAGTCATTTTGACTAATTTTTCTTATCTATTGTTAATGTTTTAATGTATTTTTTGTAAAAAATAAATATTCTTGCATCTTATCTAATAACTAATAATAAAAATTTAAAGGGCATATTTTTATGATTCTGTTCAATATTTTGGAAAGCTGATTTCAGGAATCTACAATAGTAGCTACTATTATAGAGATGCAGCTCTGAACTTTTGAAAAATGAAGTATGTTACTGGTTACTTTTTCTTATGCAATGCGTCATTTACTTTGCCAGTGTTGCACAAGCGATAGTCATTACTGTCTCTGCTTGAAAATATTCCCAAGATACAAGCTTTAAATCTGCTGGAGGAGGAAAATCTGGCCTGACGCTTCATCTGTAACTCAACCTATTCAGTAACCTGACAGTGCCAGCAGGCATTAGCCTAATCACATTCAAATTATCACAAGGAGACATTCATTTATCAGACAGAGTTAGAGAACTGGTGCTGAAAAGAGGCCTCAAGAATTATTGTTGCAGTGATAAAATGGAGATGTTTTAGCACATCATCTGCTACGCTTCAAGAAGTCTTATGTGGTAAATAGTAACTCAGTCACAGAAATTGGCTGGAGAGATTTGTGGGTCCAAAGAACAAGAGCTATGCTGAGCAAGGAGGAAAGGTTGTGTCTTAAATCATTTATCATCAGGCAAAAAGACAGAAATAGCCAAATTATCTAAGTCATCCTTTTGCAAACAATTAAAGTTCTTCTGTGTGGGAATTATTTTTTCAGTGTGCATACTTTCTGTGTGTATGTGAATGGGCGTGCTCTATTTTGTGTTTGAATTACCATCTTTGTTGATCAACTTCCTCCAGGGCCCTTTGTGGCTGTGACAGCCCCACAACAGAAAATCAGTCACCAGATAACTTATTAATGTGGTTTCAAGCTAAAACGAATCCACAACAGATGCATTTTTAAACTTATTACACCTCTGAGGAGATTGCTGAGACACAAAAACAATGGGCTTCTTTTCTCTGCCACTGGCTGGAAGAAAACTGATGAACAGAAAGAACTGCATATTTCAGAGCTGTTAGGAAGCTGTAAAATGTCTTATTATTGATGGGAAAACACTTTAAAAATTCAGCAGTTGGAAAAGACACCCTCTTTTCTTTACAGAAGGATGTTTTATGTTGTTGCAGTCTGTATTAGAAAAAACAGTGTGCTACTAGGTGTCCATAAACTGACCCACTTTTGAGTGATTGTATGGTCACTGACACATCCAGTGTGGGTTGCTGAGATGGTAACTGTTACAATCTTTAGGTTGGAGGGGGGGGGGGGGGGGGGGGGGGGGGGTTGTAACACAACACTCACAAAGTTTAAAAGTGATGGTTGTTTTTAGGAGTAAATATGTTGATTGTGGTAGTAAAATAACCAGAAGGTGAGAAGGTGGGGGAGAGAGGGATATGATGTTGTGCCAAATAAAGGAAATCAATATAACAAAACAAGGTCTCCTCATTCCAAACCAAATAAATCCTTGTACTCTTACCTAAAATCAAAGAGCTTTCAAAATGCATACAGAATGTGGCACCAACCTTCTAACTTAATGTTGTTTAATAGGAAATAACCTAGATCAAGCAGATGTAAAGGATACCTCAAACTTACCTAGTTCTCAGTATCCCACCACAAACCTTCAATACAAAAATACAAATTGAAGTTACATGTTGGCTGTTATCAACGGAGAGCCAGAGGTTGTGTCAGCAGAGGAGAGTCAGTCAGATTATCAGCTGGGTCTTCCATATATAGATGTTTCTGCTTTTCTGTTTGGCCAGACTGGAGTCCTAATGGCTTAATTGGGCTGAAGCACCCGGGTTGCTCTCCTTCAGCAATCAGTGTCTGAGGAAATAGAACAGAATGAGGGGCAGAAAAAAACAAACAGACTCTGCATGTGACAAGAACCTTCATGAGCTTGACAACACAAGCTTTCTGTAAGTTAGGATCTAGGTTCAATAGACTGTATTATGAAAATATATATTTCCATGATGAGATTTTTCCGGATGAAAATCTAATCTAGTGGTCCTCATGCTATTACCAGTCTATTCCTAAAAATGTAATTCACATTAGTTTGTAACTTTTCTAATTATTAAGTTAACAGATGAACCAAAAATAAACTTACAGTAACAAAAACATTGGAAATAAGACTGCAGATACCAANATACCAACCACACTGAGTCAAGGTTTTATTTTTCTGAAGCACATTAAAATGTTTAAGTTCTCATTAATCTTGGTGATCATGCTGTATCCAAAAGCTTGAGTCAGCCAAACTAAAAACTAAATAAACCCTAATTATGGTTATCAAGGGTTTGAAAAAGAATAATATTTTTGTTTTTGTTGTTTTTTTTTTCATTAAAATTTAAAATGCAGTTTTAGTTTAAAAATGCACATTTACTCTGTTTAAGATGTTTATGTTTGGGCTGTGGTGTAAGTGTCCCTGATTGCAACACAGTTAATGTGGATGAAAAGTGGCTTATAATTTTTTTTTATACTTATCCTAATCACGTGATGGAGCAGAGGTTTTAAAGTAGGACACATTGTATCCCTCAGAGCTACAACAGGCTCGACTCCTGTCACAGCTGTCAAACTGAGTTAGAGACTGTAGGATAGCAAATAACTAATATCCCTCATATATGACAGATTAACTCAAAATGAGTGTATTAATCTCAACAATGTACTTGGAAAGAAATCCCTTGAAAACTAAAATTAGACACAGTATGACAAAATCTTAAGCATCTAATTTAAAAAATAATAATCTGCACCTGTTGTGAGAATTTTATCTTGTAAAGATTTATGCCACAATTTTCCCCTAGATGCAGAAATAATTTCACGTCTAGCCTGAAATGCATATTTTATGTAATTTATTTGCATAATATTGCCAAATTTAATAACAAGTGATAGAAGATACACTGTACGTCTTATATGCCATTAAACCTTGATATTTAATTGTTATTTTTTATATATTTTTAGACCTAATGAGATTTGTAGCTGTATGGTTCATTTAATTTTACTCTCTGTATTTGACATATTTTTGATATGGCACATATTTAAATAGGGTATAAATAGCTTATAATAGTAACTTTTAATTCCCATCTTTTACAATTTTGATACCCCATAATTTATCTATAATAAAGCTGTTTTTTTTTCTCAAAATGACTTTTATAGCAGAAACAGAATGCATTTGCTCATTAAGTTAGTTTTTTAAGTTAGCACATTTTTAAAGCCTCTCATCTGTCAGACTATGAAACAGGAAATCTGATAAATGAAATGTGTTGTCCTGGTAGAATTCCCTTCTTTTCAGCCTACTGAAATGATATCAACATATCTTTTGCATGCAGGGAAATCTCCTATAAGTTTAATCTTCTTACAGAGGTGTAAATATAAAATTGATGCAATTGCATTCGTGTTAAGTAGATTAAGTGTAAGTGATGGGAGGAAATACTCAAACATTTTGGAGCTCTTCAAAGGCAGTGAAAATGAGGTCTTTATAAAGATCGTTAATATTTAAAGGAAAAAGTGTTTGAAATAAAATAAATGAACTTACAATTCTTATGTCATGAAATTTGGGCCATATATATCCAGTCACAAGCACTTTTACCTCATGTACATGACATTTATAGTCACTTACTCATTTTTTTTTCAGTTCAGCCACAAAGAAAGACTGTGATGAATCTCCAAGACTTATACCATCTTTCTTTTTGCCACTGAATAAAAATGGCCATGATACGTTCAGTCTACATTTATTAGTTTGTATATCTTTAATATGGTTAAAAGGAAAAAAACAAATTGAGCAATGAGTAAAAAAGCAGGTTCTAAATAATAAAATTAGTATAATACAATACATATAATGAAGAGAACATGTAGAGTTTAAATCACCATCTAGAATGGCTGTGAGCAGAATCATGTGTACGTTTGGTGTTCTGATAGGATTTGTAGTTGAATGTCTTGGTAATCTTCATGAAGCCTTCCGTGTAATGTTTTTACAATCAAAAACACTTTTGCTGTGTACAACAATTTTAATAAAAGCAGCTTATGATAGTAATAATAATATCTAATAGTGTTTTATTTCTTTCCAGATGATGGTCCATATGGAAAAACCAAGGACATCTCTGGTCCAGAACACACTATGGCTTTGAGAAGACACAGTATACCAGGTACATCTAATACTGGACATGTCTCCATTAAAGTCTGTACTTTCATATTGTATTACAGCTCTGAACAACATGGTAAAAGACTGGATTTGTTTTATGCAAATATCAGGGAGGCATACAGGTCCTGTAAAACCTGCTCTTGGCAAGGCAGATCATTTTAGATTTAGCAGAAGGAGCATCATTCAGATGAAAGTTTGGCTAGAGCCAATGAACTGAACATGTCAACGTCTTTCTCTTCTGCACCATGAGAAACAGACCCCCACCCTCCCTTCACCCACAGCTTCCCTGTCACACCTAAACTATTTCAAATTCTACTTCAGTCATGGATCTTGTTTCTAGTGCTGTTCAACCAGCTCCTTAACCTGGCTCTGCCAGATCTATGTGTAGCCCCGCCTCTTCTTGATTTGGCGATACACATAGATCTGGAACTGCTCCGTTTTAAACGTCTATAAAAGGGAGGGACGTCTGGTATAATATTTTAAGCTGATTGGAGGATGAGCTAGCAAGTGTCTGCCTTTGATGATTTGTTTTTAGCCAATCACAGTAAATCAAGCTCTTGCGACTCCATTCGGGAGAAAAACACACACTAAGAAAAGCAAAACACATCTTTACCACCAAGAAATGCACAAAGTTCTTACCTTTGTTCATTTTTCAATGAAGAAATCATCTCCAGTTCACCTTAAACAGATTAATTATCCACTTTTATGCGTACATCCACCGGCGCAGCCATGTTTGTTTTACTTTGTCTACCTGGTCACTTGCTGCCAATCATACCTGAACACCTGCCCCAAAGTACAATTCTAACACATGATTGGTGCAAACGTTTTTTTTTACCGAAGTAGACGGTTGTCAATGGAGCGGTACAAGACGGATTTTCGTGTGTTTGGAAAACTCCAATTCTCGTGAGAATCCGTCTTGCAGCGCAAGGCTACCATCTCCAACAACATCAGAAGAAGCTGGTGTACCCTAATCTGGACCCTCTTGAGTTGATTGTGCGAGGGAGTATGCTTCAAAAACTAAAAAAAACATCCTGGAAACCCATTGTTTGTTTTTTTTCCTTATTCTGATGTTAAGTTTTAACTTCAGCAAGTCGTCTTCACCATCAATAAATATTTAAGCACAGAGTTGCTGCCATGTGATTGGCTGATTCACTTTTGCACGTTTGTACTTAATAAAGTGACCAGCTCTCATATCATAGAAAAAAACACTAACATATTTCTCTTTTATGTATTACTTGTGTTTGTGTGTGTGTGTACACAACTGTCTGTGTCTTTTTCTTGGGCCTGATTGTATTGTTATTTGTTGGCTGTGTGTGTGGGTTTATGTTTTTGGTTAGAAGCTCTGCGGGGAGTGACCATGGTGGAACTAGTAAAAAAAGAAGGCAGCACACTCGGACTAACCATCTCAGGTGGAACTGACAAGGATGGGAAACCACGAGTATCAAACTTACGGCCCGGAGGACTGGCAGCAAGGTAGGTCAAAACACTAAACTGGACAAATAGGTACACTACTCACAAAAAGTTAGGGTAATCAACTTTTGAGAGAAATTTTAGGATGAACCTAAACCTAACTACAACATTAACAAGTGAACTTAATGTAATCTTTCCCAAACCTTTAAATCCACATGTCCAATTATTCAGTGTTTCGTTACATTTTAGACAACTTGCTGTTCTCTAACAAGGAGCTTAACAGATAAAAGTCATAGAAGTGGATGACAATGGCCCAGTTCATCCAGGTCTCATCATAAGGGAATGGCTGCTGGAGATTGGGGTACCTCAAATGGAGGGACCTGGATTTTTCTCAGATTTGGATCCCATAGAAAACCTCTGGGATCAGCTGAGTCTCCGTGTAGAGGCTTGCAACTCTGTACCCCAGACCCTCAATCACCTCCGGGCCGCTCTTCAAGAGGAGTAGGATGTCATGCCTCAGCAGACAACAAGTCGACTTGTGAACAGTATGAGATGCTGTTGTCAAGCTGTGATTGATGCTCAAGGTCACATGATCTGGTATTGAGACTATGAAATGTTCTGTTGTGGTTTACTCACCAACTGTTGTTGGATTTTGTTTCAATGTATCGTTTGAGATGAGGAAATCGCCATTGCATGCTTCTACTTGGATGCACTACTTTTATGATATAATATCACTGTAGTGTGCACTTGTAAATTTTTCCATAAATTTAATTCAAATATCCCTAAATTTCTGTCAGTTAGTTACTCCTCTGGCCAATTTAGAGTTGCCAGTTGGTCTATCATGTATGTTTTGGGCCTGTGGGAGGAAGCTGGAGTCCTTGAAGAAAACCCACACATTCATGGGGAGAACATGCAAACTCCAGGGAGAAAGGTCCTGCCTGGGTTTGAACCAAGGACTTTCTTGCTGCAAGGCAACAGTACTATAAAATATGCCACTATGCAACCCCCTAACCTTTTCGAGGAGTGTATATAAAATCACACAAATACCAAGGCCAAAAGGAACACCACCTGTCAAGCTAGATGTGCATCTCCACCTGCTCAGAAGTGCAGCTCTCAAGCTTTTATTTTTAAAAGCCACAACAGATAATGATGCATTATAACAATCTTTTATTATTCTGTATGTCTAAATTTGAGCTGACCAAAGCTTGAAAAGCATAAATTTAACTGGTTATTTAACAGATGCTTGCACACAAATGGACAGAAAAATACGGAATTTACAAATTGATAAACATTTTAGAGGAAACTGACGTTTCAAAAGCTTTATTAAATCAGGCCTGAGACAAGATCTTTCTACTGTGGTGTCATGTGTGAAATAACCCAAAATGAAATGAGGTGTGAAGTTGTTCCATCATCGTTACACCTATGTGCTGTCAATAAGTAACAGACCTCAATTAGTGGGTATATGCAGGGTTTTAGTTGGGATTTTCTATGTGGTGGGACCTTTGTTTATGTGATCAGCGTGGGTGAGGTGGGGGATCGATGACTGTTCCATATTGCTATATTATGTGTCAGAGCATTATCTTAACATTATTTTGAAACCATGAACAGGACTGTATGCTGACAATAGCATCACTGTAGAAAATTTTTTGCTGTTGCTTCTTTATGAAAAACTTGTCGTACCAAAACTCATCAAAAGTAAAACTAAATAAGACTGTTCAGTGATCAGCTTAAATTAATCAGTGACACGCTCACAGACTCAATTAGATTTTTTTATTATTGAATGCACTCAGGTGTAGTCACAGACCCATCCTGCTCTCTGTGCCCAAGTCAACAACATTTTTGGAGCAGCGTGCAGAACAAGACACTGTTTGGAGTTTGGAGCACTGCAGCTATGCTGTCACACACAACCTAGGCTACACATGAATGATCAGGAAGTGGGGAGCACAGTACAATAATATTGTGCTTAAGATGTGATGTTGTGCTTTTTATGTGTAGAACTTTGTCCTGAACAGCCCTGGCCCAGTTTAATCCCTGGATATATGTAAAGTTTGGGTGGAACTTGAAGCACTACACTCTTCTGTCACTCAACTAGTTTTGCAATTCCAGCTTCAAGCATATAGACACATGCTAACATGAATGTGAGTTGTCACATGGGAATTACTAAGAAAAACAACTTTTGTGTGTTTTCTACCAACACATTGGTGAATTAAAGGGGCTTATATTCAAATCAAAATAACACTCTGACATGTTACAGGGTTGGTTAACAAATCCCTGTCCTTTGATTTCCAGATAATGATTTTGTCATCAGTGATCCCAAAGCTAAAGATTTACTAATCAGTCAATACCAACCCTCACCTATGTCCATGAGCTGTGGGTCATGGGGAAATAATACAATCATAAACACAAGATGCTGAAATGGGCTTCCTCTTTATAGTGGCCATTCTCATCCTGAAGGATAGGATGAGGAAGCTGTGGCTTCAACGTGTAGTTTATAACCACCAAACGTATGTGTGTGTATAAATGGGTGAATGACAAACTGTAAAAATGTGCTATACGAGTATATGCCATTTACCATTGAAAGTGGCCACCTGTTTAAAAGTTTACACTACCAAGTGCACAGTTTACCTGTGTGAGAGGTTATGGTGCACTTCTTGATTAAAACATGTGACTTAAATGGATAGTAATAGTAGATCGAGGGGCTGCAGGGTGGTGTAGTTAGTAGCATCATTGTCTGGCAGCAAGACGGTCCTTGGTTTGCATGATCTTTGCATGTTTTCCCAGCATGCTTGAGTTTTCCTCTGGGGACGCCAGTGTCTTTCCAAAAACCAAAAATATGCTTGCTAAGATGTTTGGCAACTATAAATTGGCCCTAGTTGTGAGAGAGTTTGTGAATGGCTCTTCTTAATGTTGCCCTGTGATGGGATGATAACTCACCCCCACCCTGCACAGGAAAAAGTGGGTATAGAAAATCAGTGGTTGGATGGTAGTTTGATTTGAATAGATGTTGTCTTATTTAACCTTATTTCTGAATCATGTTGTTCCATTTAGCCACTATTACAAGGAGAGAACAACACAACTTTAACTTAACTTGGCTGACTTTCTGCTATTTTAATATTCCTCATGCAGTCAGGCTTTTACGTGTTGCGGTCTTTTATTTGGACTAATATTTATTTTATTTTACAGGAGTGACCAGCTTAATGTTGGGGACTATATTAAGTCTGTGAACGGCATCAATCTGACCAAACTGCGACATGAAGAGATAATTAGCTTATTGAAGAATGTAGGGGAGAGAGTTCTGCTAGAGGTGGAGTATGAACTGCCTCCTACAGGTACATATTAAATCACTGTGTGTGTGAACCAAATAGTAAAATCTGCCAAAGTCAGTAAGTTTTTTATTAAATTGCTGAGGTTATTGAGTTTTTGTTTTGTTTTTTTTTTGTTTTTTGTGGCTCAATTACAGTCATTGTTGCATTTCTGTGATTCCTGTACATACCAACACAGGAATTATCTTTTATTTTATATATGATCAATGCAAGTCTAAAGATTTGCAGTATTAGTACACATTAAGTTTTATATTTACCATATACAATTTTTATTTATGCTTTACAAAAAACATAAGTAAACGTGGATTTATTCAATATGAGAACATTCACACAACAGAGAAAGAATGCTATCCTAATTTATTACAGTGGTACAACCTTTAGCAGGATATGCAGAAAAAGCTGAAGCAAAAAAAGCATAGCTATCAAATGCAACAATACACTGCATAATATGAACTCCATTATTTTCTTTACTGTCTCTGAAACTTGTGAGAAATGACTTTGATAACTTCAATTATCATAATTGAGGCATATTTTTTGTCCTTAGACCAGTTGATCTTTTACCTAAACATCTGTCATCAATTAAATCTGCACTACTGTATAAATTACCTCTGTCAGTTTGTCTTTCACACTTCCTGTTTGTCTCTGCCTCCACAAAGCACCAGACAGCACCTCAGGAGTCATATCAAAGACAATCGACATCTGTTTGCACAAAGAAGGCAGCAGCTTCGGCTTCGTCATGAGAGGTAAATGTTGATAGGGTAATACAGTCACTGGAAATTACAATGAACCAGTAAACTAAATAATGTTTGAAGATGAAAGACAACAGGGACACACATATATATATATAACTACAACTGTATGATGGATAGCAAAGTGTCTTGGAAACCAATGTTACCAGTGCTTTGGTGCATTAGAAGGATTGTATATTTAAACCTCAAGAAAAAGACACTGTATTTTAGAAATGTATTATTGTTTTAACTAATAAAAATGACTAATTCAAAATGTAGATTTTACTTATTTGAATGAAAGATTTTATTATGTAAACAGCCTTCTCCCACTACTTGTGCAGGTGGTACCCACGAAGACTGGCACAAGTCACGGCCCTTAGTCGTCACATATGTGAGGCCAGGAGGTCCTGCAGACAGGTACAACTTACTCACACAAACGGCATCAAACATACGCACATTTACATTACATATGTTTACAAAGTCTGTGATGGACTAGTGACCTGTCCAGGTGTAACCCCACCTCTCACCCATTGACAGCTGGAGACAGTCACCAGCTCCCTGCGACCTTGAACAGGAATAAGCAGGTGTAGATAACAACTGACTGCCTGACTAGCATGCAAACACAGTAACACTGGGACAACTAAGCAAACACAAACAAATAAACCCCCCCCTTCACTCTACCTGTCTGATTTATTAGAATCTCATTTGTGTGTATGCACTATAAAATCTGTTTTTAAAATAGATAGCAATAAACTTTATCTGCACTCGCTCATCTTTCTTTATTAAAAATGACATTGAATATAGAAATTGAACTGTTTTAAAAGTTACATTAAAATAGAAATAATTTTATCTCATAGTGGGACAGAGTACACAGGTTTGACTTTTCAAAGTCAAGAAAATTATGCATTTTTCAATCTATACTTTCTATTGGTCCTAAAAATCCTAATTAGAAAAGGCAGAGATGTCTCTCCTTTGTGATTAAGATTTCCAAGAAGCTTAACGTTTAAAAAAAAAAATATATTGCATACAAAACTCAGCTATTTACATATGGCTGTAACATTGGATTGTCCTTCCCTTTACCTTCATCCTTCTGTCACCAAGGCGTTTTATACAGCAGCAGTCACCAATGTTTTCTGCACCACAGACCAGTTTAATACAACACAATATTTTCACAGACCTTCCTTTAAGGTGTGGTAGATGAATATGACAACATGAAGTGATCAATCCAGCATGACCATTGGGGTATTTTTTAAAATAAAAAAAATAAACATAAATGAAATGTGTATTCACAAGTTTACTAGCAGCTCCATTGTAACATAACACCAACATTATAAGATGAGTAGCATCTATTCTGTCTCCTCACTGCACTTTTTCCCCTTTGCAAAGACACTTTTTCAGAGAAGTTTGTTGTTCATTTACTAATTTTGCTAGCTTGTGAGTTTATATCATGCATCTGACAGGATCTTAAAATGCCCCAAGAGTCAGTCATAGATGGATGAAAAGGAGATATTTTTTCAAAATAAAATGTCATTCAGACTCAGATATTAAATAAAACTGCAATAAGAGAAATGTATTCTCTCTGGGCAGCCCAGCACCAAGTGACCCACGGACCAGTTCTGGTCTGCAGCTCGTGGGTTGAGGTCTCCTGATGTACAGTATTCTTTTTGTTATAGCATGTGCATGAACAGGGAATCAAGATGATCTCAAGGCTTCAAACAGTACAGAGAAAAGTAAATATTTATCGCTGCAGCTATGTAAAGTTAAGTAAAGTCTTTAATGATGACAAAGCACTGCATACAGTGTTGTTATCAGGAACAGAGATCCTTTATGCTATTGTTAGAAGGATGAAAAAAGGGCAAAGTTCTCAAAAAAGAACTGCCTTAAGGAAAAATAAGTCACTGTCTTCCTTCAAGTGTAAAGTGAAAGCTTGACAGTTCCAGTCTGGAGTCTGGAAGATTTGTCTTCGCCCAGAGACAAACAAACCCCAGGAATAACAGTGTCCTTTTCTGTGACCATCTCTCGGATGTCCACAACTATTTGTTGCTCATAGATGCAGCAGTATGAATCACCTCTATCCCTTTAATGCTGTCATCACGGGTCTGCTTCAGCTTTTAAGTTTCAGTAATAATTCATGACATTTTCATATAGATGTCTGTTCTTGTTATGTAATCCAGGGATGATTCAACCAGATGTTCTGCATCAGTTTGTACATATTCACAAATCAAGAAGTTGCAAGAAAACAATAAATTACTGCAGATAAAAAAATGCATGTATTTATTGTGCTTCCACAAAGTCAAACTAAATATATTCTAATAAAAAAAGACACAAAATCATTTTGAAGACCTACACATGTCATCTTTTATATTTTTTCCTGGACTTTAAAGGTAAATCTTATCTTCTTTCACGTTTTGGTATTCAGAAGAATGTTACAGATTTTTTTCTGCTTTTAAATCCTGTTTTGTTTGACTCAGTGTTCTATGTTCTGTTATTCTATATACAATAGGAAAGGCTGGAGAAAAAATAACCCTTTTATCTGATCATTCAGCAGCTTCAGCCATCTGATACTAGAATTTAAAGCTGTGACATGCTATTTGTACCAGAGGCATGCAGCAATGAAAAAAAAGAAAACCATACACAACTGCAATAAAATAATTATGAATAATGTTGGTGTAATTGATGTTGTTTCAGGATTTTTTTAGGGCTGATTTTAAAAAAAAACATTTGAATCAAATTCAGTGGATGATATAACATTTTTTTGCAGATCTGCCACTAGTTCTAATCAGCCATGACTATTGTGATCATTTATAGATGCTTTGATCTTTTGTATAAAACCATTTATACTTTATCTACGGGTTTAGTTTTGAGAGACTGGGACAGAGATTAAAGATTACATTTTTACTGTTGAGATATTTTGCCCAGAAGCTCATTCAACATCTTTCTAAAGAAATTCATCCTCGCAATGTGGGTCACTCCAGGGGAATGAATGAGATATTCATGCTGCTTTATATGCCATTTATATGCCAATTGGAGAAAACTTAATCCACAGCACCATATAGTCCCAGAAGTACCTACATACTGTATTTAGCATTACCCAGTGTGAATTAGAGCACCAACTCTGAAAGCTTCTAAGCGCCATGGGGGCTTTTACTCAAGGGTCACAAAGAAAGTGTTTTCACTGCCTCATCAGAAACACACATAGTGAGGCTGCAGGTCTGAAAGCAGGCTAAATGTCAATGATTTGTTTAAGTATCAGTACTTCAACCAGTAATTCATGTTAGAGTTTTTCATATGTAAACAGTTAGAATCTACCGACAGTCTCAGATTCACAGCTGTTGGTGTTATGTTTAATTAATTTGTTTTCATTAATGCTGTTAAAAAAGGGATAATAGTGGTGCTGGACTTTCTGCAAAATGAGTAAAATTACCTGTATCCAGACACATAAAATGTGGAAACACATAAAATGTCCAGAAATCGGGATGTATTTTAAAGTCATTCTATCTTGTGACCCATTTCTTGCTATAATAAGGCCTTTTAGACTCAGCTTAGCTTCCTTCATGTTGTTAAAAAGCTGCAGAGATAGCATTGTGTTCTAAAACTTCTTTCTGTTAAGATGACAGCTTTATGGGACTCACATTCAGGCTGCTTACATAAAGCATCTATCAGCCCTCTGCATTAAGAAGTCAAAATGCTCCATCTGTTTGTCTGTAGAAACACAAAAACCTATATGTGCCATTAAATGTCTGTCTGTAAAAGCATTTTAATAAAGGGCTGAAACTAGAAAAACATTTACAGCAGCAAGCAGTGAAGCCTGAAATTTAAGTGATGGCTCCAACATGTGTAATAAAAAATGTTTTGCTGTAAGTCTTAAACATCCAAGACAGGAAAAACAAAAGGAGAAGATTTGTGTCAATAATTCAAGAATTAAGACTAAAAGAGAAATTTGTGTCACCTTCTAATAAATTACAGTGAATAATTATAACTTAAAAGACATGATTTAGAACTTCAATATAATTGTAAAATATATATTTATTTATTGGTGGTGATGTATTATACGTAGATGTGTAGATAAGAAGGCTAATTAAGTGAAACATATCTTTGAAAATTCTAACATTTACTGTCATGTTTATGTGTTCAGAGAGGGGACGCTGCGTCCTGGTGACCGTCTGTTAAGTGTGGATGGAGTCCCGCTGCATAATGCAAGCCACAGTGACGCCCTCAACGTGCTGGCTCAGTGTGGACAGGAAGCTCTGTTTCAGATCGAGTATGATGTCACTATTATGGGTGAGACATCAAATAAACAAACTTCTGAGAACAATTAGGTTTCAGTCCAGAGAAACAGATTAGAAATTCATGTCAAAGAGCAAATGGTTAAACAAACTTTTTTTATATATATAAATATATATATGTATTTTTTTTTTTTTTTCATCAGACACAGTAACAAATGCCTCTGGTCCTTTATTGGTGGAGATTGCCAAATCACCAGGAGCAACGCTGGGCATCACGCTAACATCAGCCAATCATCGAAACAAACAAGTCATAGTGATTGACCGAGTGAAACATGGCAGCGTAGTGGACAGGTTTGGTTTCAATATCACACACAATGTTCGCAAATGCAACCTGAACTGGAAAAAAAACTGTACATATGATTTAAAATAATATGATGCCCATGAGTTCTATGATCTTTTTAATCTAAATGTTGATCCAACATTCAAGATTAAAATAATGAGATTCATTGCTGAGAAATTAGGCTGGTCAAGTTGGATCTTTGACAAAAGCAAACTTAAAAAAAAACCACAATATTTGTACCACTCACCCCCCCACCCCCTTCCTTTAAAGGTTGTTTAACGACGTAGGAATACAGAATACAGGCTTTGCTTTTATGTACTCAAGATCTTTTTTTATTTCAGAAACACTTCACACACACACAGAGAGAGACTCTCATAGCCTGTATCCAGTCCTAAAACTAACACAGACAGTAGAAGACAGGATATTGCCACAGGCTGAGCCTCAGTCTGCTTTTAAAATATACATGAAACATTTGAACTCAGTGTTGAGAGAAGAACTGAAATACTCTCCGTGAGCTGAACAGGTCTGCCAGTATTTATTCATACACACTGGAGTATTAATTTCAACTGTTACCGTGTTTCTGAAAATAAATTGTTCTTGGTGTGATACCATTCACTCATCTGTTCTAACCTTCTTACTGATAAACCAGGTGTGGAGCATTGCGTCCTGGCGATCACCTGCTGTCCATAGATGGGACATCAACCGAACACTGTACTGTCCTGGAGGCAACACAGTTATTAGCAAGCACAACAGAACTGGTCAAGCTAGAAATTCTCCCTTTACATCAAACGAGACTAGCTGGAAAGCAGCACGACACAGGTGGGTGTAAAATCACCAAGTTTGTGGTAAAAATTGCAGTAAAATGTTTGCGACATTGCATCACCACATCATTACAATGCAACAACACCCCTTTCATCCCAGACTTTACAGTTCTCTTCATACCAACCAGTTTAGGGAGCTTTGAGCCACGCAAACCCACTTTACTTCTTCTTTACTTGTACAAAACAAAAACATATTTTTGCTGTAAGATAAGTATGCCATAATTTGGCATGCACAGCAAAATGTTTTAACCAAACTAACAGAAATAATACAATCACAATGTTTTTCTAAATGTCTTCTTTGCCTTTTTTGCAGTTAATCTAATATCTTACTGAGCAGCAACTGTGTATGAACATTTGCAATGGAGTTTATAAATGTCTTCAAAAGTTTGGGTGTTCTCAATTCACTCATGAGCTGCACGGCCTTGTTGACATGTCGCTTGTACGCTCAGAAAATTTGTACAGAAAATGTTCTGTCAAGATCATCACATGTCTGGAATTTTTTGTGAGTGCTTCTCAATTTAGTTTACGTTAGTTAGGAGAAAATATGAGTACCAGAGTACCATACCAGGGTATATGAGTACCACTGTAAGGAAATTGTTAACAAACTGAGAGATAAGTAAGAAACTTTGACTAAACTGCAACAAGGATATTAGCATGCTAGTCTCAGGTCAAATAATTGGCCATAAATAGAGCAGGTCACAAAAATGTATTAAATAATTCAATGAGACTGCAGCTGATACCTTATATAATTTTTACAATATTCCTGTTATTTTCCATGTCAGACTCACTAGTAGTCACATTACAGTGAGACACTAGCTTCAGGTAAGAGACAGTCCAGGCTTTGTAGTGTCTTTCCAGCAAGACAATAAAACCCATTGTGTTAAACGTGCTGTAGTCCAGGTTCTTCTAAGTGGTTAAGTAGCTCTTTATTTAAGTTAAGCAATTCTATAGTTTGTCAGATGGAAAATAACATGTTGAAAAAAAGATAAATCAATGTTGAATTTTGATTATCTGCTGCCCTGATTTGTAAACCCAAACCAGTCAACCTCTTATTGTGTTTACTTAACAAGATGTTGGAATAAAATAATAAACCAAAAAAAATAACCATTACATGAAAATGTGACAATATGAGATATGCAAATATAAACTGTGAGGCTTATGTTAGCCTGATTTTATTAAGTAAATGACAGATGTATAATAAATGTTCAGATTTAAAAGTTCATTTGATTAATTCCTGTTTTCCCATATGTAAATCTTTGAATGTATTTAAATTATGTAATTCATTAAGTTGTCCCATTTGAATATAGCAGATCAGAATGAAATAGTCCCTTTCATTCTGTAACACAGTCCTCTCTCATACAGCAGTGATTAAGTTATATTTTTGTCCTTGATAGCAGCTCTGATGTACCTCATTAGTTGAATGGGTTTTTCTTCACCTGTGGCAAAGTGATGACTTTTCAACTGTTACTGAATTAGGGATTTACAGGGTAAGGCTGCGCCCATTGACTGCTTTATTATCCTAGATTAATGAAGCTGAATTCAATACGCAATCATTTATTGTGTACTTCCTTCTCAGTCATGCCATCATGCACATGTCCACTATATACATGCCTTTTTATGTTTTTCTAAGAGGCATGCACTGCATTTTGATTGACCCAATAAAATAAGAGAGGATGAAAAAGAAGAGGGCACAGGAGGCTCAGACTGAAATGCTGATGATGGAAACATCTGTATAGGTAGTTTATTATCAGCATGAAAACCCTAGGAAGAGGGAATGATGGGTAAAGTGACTTGTAATTGATAAACACTGTTAAATGGCAGCAAAGACAAGTTGGTACTTAATTAAAGTCATCATATTTCTCTCACAGCTGTTAGAAACATATTAAAGCTTGCTACTTCATCTCCTTTATCCCCCTCTCTCCTCTCCCCTTTCGGTGCTGATTGCAGGAAATGTCTTTCTCACCTTGTTCTGATTTGTTTCTTTTCAATTTTTTAAATGCAGTTTACTTTTTTGCTATAATTCTGTTCCAGTTTGCAAAAATTGGAGCAGGTCCATGGACATGTGAACAATGAACAAAAATTTGCCTTCGATTCTAAAACATTCTTCATTTGTCCCTAAGAAGCCAAATTTATGCATTTATTCTTTCTTATAATGCAGTTGTGTGACTGCCGTGTGTGTGTGAGAGTTGCAAAATGAACACAGCTCATTAGTAAATTTATAGCTTTCCAGCAGACCTTGCAGCTGTCTTGCTGCTGTGTTATTAATAGACACTTTGATTTAAAGTTTCACTTGTGTTTGTGTTCGATGTTAATGTGCATTACCGGAGTGTGACAAGTCTTTGTGTTGACATGCTTCTCTTCACCTTTTGAGTTTCTGTTTGTCTGTATTTCACATATCATGTGTGAGTGATTCTATGCTGGGTGACTTTATTACGTGTCCCGTCTATGTGCATCTCAGTTCTTTGTTGCCATTTCCTGTCAGCAGATCTTTCTCTCCAGCATGCTTTACTGGACCTAATGACTTTATTTATACACAGGGAGGGTTAGATGTGAAAACTTTCTCCACAGTCATCAGAGCCCTGGGGTTGCCTAACACTTGTGCTCCCCGTCTCACATAAAGATTACTCACATGAAGAGGACACAAAAGCTCTGTTGGATGAATGTTGCAGCACACTGCAGTTTTGGATCAACTTCAGAGTTTACGAAGGTGTTTGTAGTGAAGAATTAAACATGAAGCAGTCTTGGCTGCCAGACTGCCGCCTTGATTTAATGCTGATGCTCTCAGCAGGAGTTTTTCCAGAAGAGGTTTTACTGACACCTGAGGAAATGTGACATTTCAACAGATGGTATACCTAACCAAATTTCTGTGCCTTTCAGCTTGTACTTGTAGTTGCTTTGTTGTTTGCAAGTGACAAAATAAACTGGTTGTTAAGCTAGAACTTTGACTGTTTAAACAAATATTAGATTTTTACATCATTCTTAAACAGTTTATGTATCATCTTTGTTTCTCTTGATTTTGAACTTTTTACTGCACTTGTGTAACACCTTCTTGTTTGTACTGCAGAGGTTCTTTAAGTAACAAACGGACATGTTTGTTTTAGTGAAGGTCCAGAAATCAGACCATCCCCACACCTGGGACCCATGTGTGAACTACTGTCACCCTCCAAACTCGACCCTTTGCAACACTAGTTCAACCCTCAACAAGTCGTGGACTGCCTCTAACAACAACACAATTAACAGCCTTGACTACTGCAAATGTAAGAACTGAAGTCACTCAAGCTAATATCAGATTTACAAAACATTCTAAATGTATAAAACTGTTTATGCTCTGTGGAAAAAAGGAAATGTCTTCCTGCATATTTACATATTTTAGCCAGCGTAATGTGATTCTTTGAAAATTTGGAAACAATAAACTTTCTCATTTTGCAGCTCTGGTATGTGCCAGTTTCTCTACCGGCTCTACGACCACATCAGGCCCCAGTAGCCAGAGTTCAAGCACACTGCCCAGACCAACAGTTCCCATGAGTCCTCGTAACTCTCTGCTCAAACGCCGGCAACGAAAGAAAGACCACAAGAGTTCCTGTAGGTTCCATCTGTCAGTTAAATGTTCAAAAAATTTTGACAGTTATTCTAATCTGTGCACATCTGTGTGCATTTAGTGTCCCTGGCTTCTAGTTCCGTGGGTCCAGGTGGTCAGGTGGTTCACGTAGAGACCAGTGAGGTCATCCTAACAGGTGATCCACTCAATGGCTTTGGTGTACAGCTGCAGGGAGGAATATTTGCAACTGAAACACTCTCTGCACCACCACTCATTCGATTCATAGAGCCTGACAGCCCAGCAGAGAGGTGAGCACACGCTTGCTTACAGACACAACTGCACTCTGATAGGATGCATTAAATCTGTTTGCCACTCTTTATAACAAATAGCCTTCTTGCAACAGCAGTGAATAGTAAACAGAAAAAATCCTTCAGGTTGCATTTACTCTTTTTATGCTTCACTTCCAAAATAAATAAATAATGATGTTTAAGATGTACAAGCCTGTGTTTAAATTTTAGGAGGTTCATACAAGGTTATCATAGGATATGCATGCTGAAACTCATTGACAGTTTTAAGCTTCTCAGCCAGCATAAGAAATGTTTATTTATTTATTTATTTATTTTTTAATTTTTGTAACAAATCCTATAATAAATAAATAGTGCTGTATAATTTTGATAGCTAAATATTTTGGAGTTAGCTGAAGATATTGTTCTTGTAGTTGTTTGCTCATTTTTATTGAATTCATTATGAATGTGTTTCCATGCAGTTCTTATCTTTCATAGCAGATTTGTGCTGTTTACTTTCAGAAATGGGATGTCTTGTAGCTTTTATCAGTAAAAAGAGTGTTCTCATGCACAGTAATGTTGATGATCACACTCTCAGCATTAGCATCCATTGTCTTTTCTCCAGATCTACACAATTTTAGATTTTTGTGAGGTTTTGTTTGTTTTTGTTTTTTTAGTTTGGGAAACTGCCCCACAGTGTTTAATTGCTGCATTTTACTAATTGTGCAGCTTTAGCACTTTAGGAGTTTTACCTACTGCTGTTTTCATATGTGAACTGTTGTGTTTATGTGGGTGGATATGTGAAACTGATGTTTCAGTGTACTAACGCTCCCTCGCTGCATGTTATGTGTAAAAGTGTCAACATGTGCTCAGAGTTGAGGTTTACCAAATATTGATGCCCAAGTACAGTATGTGTTTTTCTCTGCACGAGTGGTTTTGTTGTTTAGTTCTACACAACTTTTTCCCGTTTAAAAAAACATTTTCTCAGTTGTGCATGTGCATGTGTGCGTGCGTGTGTGTGCGTGCGTGCTTGTGTGTGTGTGTGTGTGTGTGTGTGTGTGTGAGTGAGAGAGAGAGAGAGAGAGAGAGAGAGAGAGGCTTATGTTTTCATTATATGAATAGCTTCTTTGAGTGCTGGGTGTGTTACTGCACCCCGAGGCCACAATCCCTTTTCCATTAGCGCCCACGCTAAAAACACTAATTACTTAGCTTCTTCTCGCTTACACCAGAGGAATCAATAAGTACCTTTCTTTTAGTTTGACAGAGTGAATCTAAATAACCCCCTCACACCACCTCTAATTACATGAACTACAACTTATACCCTTTAAAACAATAAGTCTTATGTAGCATTGACCAGTGATAACACCCCATTTTAAGATGTTTAATCTGTAATTATCTTGCATTAGTGTTGCTTCAAGCTTTTTTAAATTACCTTTCAAAGTGTTTCTGTATCTTTATATCAAAATCATAATTGGTTTATTGCCAAGTATTATTTGCACAATTCAAGGAATTTGTTTTGGGTAAAGTTGAACAGAGAATAAATCAAAGTAGGAACAAACATAACAACGAGCAATATTTACATGACCAATTATAATATTGCAAATGTCTGTGCATGTGGATATGGAATTAAACTTCTAATACAATGTGCTGAAGGATATAGGGCTTTATGTCTGTGACGGTTGGTCCAGCAGTTGCTTTTATGAGGTCCTGTCATCAGAAACATATATAAACATTTCCCTACTGTGTTTGCACCTCTAAGCTACATACAGAAATCACTATGTGCCACAGAGACAAAGACAGCAGCTACAACAGAGACAAACTGTTAAAGATCACCTTTATTTAGGTTTTATTTCCAGCTTTACTGACATCACCTTGATAACTGTTGCAGGTGTGGCCTGCTGCAGGTTGGAGATCGGCTCCTGTCAATCAACGGAATCCCCACAGAAGATGGAACACTTGAAGAAGCTAATCAGCTTCTCCGAGATGCAGCATTGACCAATAAGGTCACCCTGGAGATAGAATTTGATGTAGCAGGTCTGTAGAATTAACAAAAAGTTCAACACATTGGGTCTGTTTCATCTTATTGCATTAGATTTCTGCAAGAAAATGATTCCCAACTCTTCTGTGGTGTGTTTCATAAGAGGCATTTTTATGGTAGAGAGATGGGTATACATTTTGTGTTTTCATTTAAATCAATCTGCCTAGACTCTGAACATATTTGTGCAGACTGGATTATGTGATCAGACTTAGCTGTTGTGAGCTGTTGCATCAGTGCATGCAGGCTGGACAGAGTAATTGTAGCTTTTCGCTTCAGAGCAAGGTCCAGTCAAAAAGCTCTGCTCCCTGTGAATACTGAGTCCAAGCAGTGTATTGTTGACCTCTGCCATGTAAACATGAATTCACATCAAACTGCACTTTAAAACGTTTAGCTTGCATACTGATTAAGGTTTAATCAAGGCTTAGAAGTCATTTTAGAAGGATGTCCGAATGAGGAGCTGTACCAAGGAGTTTTTAACATTTTCAAAGTCATCTCTGTGTATGGTGGGGTTGCTGCTTTTATGTTATTGTTTTTTTAACCAGTGTATTGGTTTATTTTTCATTCCGGCTGAAGGATTTAAAGCCAATTTCAGGTTTGGCAATAATGTTAGAGTATTTGTGGACAAAAACAAATTGTCTTACTCTTACAAATGCCACACTGAATAAGTTTCCTTATCTGTTGCTTTTGTACATTGTGCCTTTTCTGCGTTTAATGCTTTTTGTACATGTGTTTCTGTTGTAGAGTCCGTGGTGCCTAGCAGTGGTACGTTCCATGTCAAGCTGCCAAAGAAGAGAGGAGTGGAGCTGGGACTCACGATCAGTGGTAAGAATATACAACTGCTTCACACTTGGTTTGTATGATTTACCTTTTGTTTTGAGGTGCTGCTGGCAGACTGTTTAAATCACACTAGGCCACCCAGTACTCCATTCAAAATACACATACAGATTCACACAATATGTGCACATGTATTTTTATGCTACACACTCCAGAGAAACTTAGTTATAAACAACCACAGTGTTTATAAAATGGTCTAAAATAATTGGTTTTGTTATGTTCTGCTGGTCTTACCTTACAAAGCCAGCAGACAGAGGACTGATCTTTACATGTGTTGGTTATCTTTATGTTGCTATGATTTCTTAATTTAACTTCATTCAACATTATCATTTTTTTTTATAAAAACCAAAATAATTCCAAGACAATCAGTATCAAACAGTACAAGTAACTAAATCCTACAAGTACATACACTCTTATATGACTGTTGGTGGATTGTGTGATACTATTTTCGTTTTCAGGGTCAGAGACAGTCCATGGCTTCTTCATGTATTGTGTATTTAGACAAAACACCTATCAGTAAATGTTTGTGCTCAGATGTCAAACATGTCTATAACATTTTGAGGAACACTACAAAGCAAACTTTCAGAAGGACTCATCACATTCAGCACTTTGTCTTTTCTCTGTTGGGTTTCCATGACATTTGTTAGCATGTGTGGGAAACAATGCTAAACAATGTGTCATGGTCATGTTTTTGAACTGTAAAAAATTCTATACTCTCTTGAACTTCTCAGAACAAGTGGACAGTTTTAATGAAGCCACATTAATCATTTTAGAAAAGCCCAAATCACATTAAGTTTCCTTGTCAGCCCGTCCTTACAGTGTTAGGGTGCTTTTAGCAGTGCTTCATACTGTTTACTTTAAATTCCTAGATCTGATTTGACCTAGGTAATACAACACCTGTATGGTCAATGGTTTTACGTAAATAAAATCTGTTTACCTTCCTAAATGTGTGTATAATTACTGAATGCTTTGATCTATTGACTGCAAATATGTGTTTCAAAAAGGTAATTGATGTTTTCATCTGATGTTATATAAGAGGTTGTAATGAGATACTGTCTGAGACTCAACATGGTGTAATGGTGCCATCTTCTGAGCACAAGTGCCCACAGCCAGCGTGAACAACACAAGACCAAAATGTTGGCTGTGTGACACCAATCTGCAAAGTGTAGATGTAGTACAGATTATTACCCTGTGTAACTAGTAGATGTTGTGATTGTTAGTTTTTTCTTGTGATGTATCTGATGCTTATTGTAATCTCATCTCTTTCCAAAGCCAGTAAGAAACCAGGAGAGTCCCTAATCATTTCTGACATCAAGAAAGGCAGTATGGCTCACAGGTATCCCACTCAGTTACAGACTGTCATTGTTTTTATCTATAAGTGTAAAACTGGTGCCTCCCAAAACCTGTCATTTTGTTAAGTTCTTTACTTTGGAAAAGAAAACTAATGAAGGAGCAAAGTACCAGAAGAGACTGTACAAATTTAGTTTAGAATAGATTTCACCATGAATGTTGTTCTGCAGCCACAGAGACCCAGTTTGATCAGTATATTAGCTCGTGCCTCTTTGTTGTGTGTTTTTGTCACCTGTCACTCTCCTTCCCTTTCAGAACAGGGACCTTGGAACCTGGAGACAAGCTGTTGGCGATTGACAACATTAGGCTGGAGAATTGTTCCAAAGAAGACGCAGAACATATTCTCCAGCAGTGTGAGGAACTGGTCAAGCTAAAGATTCGTAAAGATGAAGACAACTCAGGTATTTCTGTCAATCTGTTTACAGCTTCAACAACAGAACTTTTAGGTTTGGAATAGAGCTTTTAATATATTTTTGTTTAAAAAATGATGTAGTCTGTAATTAATTAATCTTTTTCACTCATATGTACTGGGTTTTAGAAATAAATTAGCAGAGGTGCACAAATAGAGTTCTACCATCGAGTGGAGCTGTTGCCTTCATCATAGATTGAAACTGTGAAGTCCTCATTAAACTTGCAGCATGCTGGAGGAACCAAAAGCCACTGAAACAGTTAATTCATTGAAAAATGTTACAGTGTACACAAAAAATAAAGTGTTGGTGTTTTTACTGTGCAAAAATCATTAGGCTATGTTGTGTGGAATACTCACTACTCAGTCATGCTAAAAGTAAGTAAACAAGGAACGTATCCTTTCTAAGTTGTGCATATTAGGACAAAAAAGGGAAAAATCTCTCTGTCTTTGTCCTATTTTTGATAAATAAATAAAAACTCTCTCATTTTAACCACAAATAACCCAGTATATCTGGCCATTATTCATTTGTTAAACTTTGGGCTAAAAATCTGTTTTAGTTCTAAAAAATACAATCTTAAACACAGTTGCAAGCAGCAGCAGGCCAAAATAAACTATGTCTTAGACTTTACAGATGTATTTTAGAATGTTAAATGTTAAATTGCATGAGATGGTTGCACAACTTTGGTTTGAAAGGTTGCATCTGAACAAACAGATGAGACCAAAGTGAAAACTGTATCTCCCAATTCACAATTCAATATTTGAGCTTGTTTTGCAGCCCTAAGCACCCTGCAGTCACTGAGTCGACCTTGAACTCCTCTGTCTACTAAAGTATTCTAGTGTCAAGTGTTAGGCCACCTGTCTGACAGCTGATACTTGGAACAACCAGGGTCATCCAACTGGATGATGATCACAAACTCAGCTGCTATTCTAAAACTGAATGACTGAAATAGACAAGAATCAAGGCGTTGCAGTGGTCCAATCAAAGTCCAGACCTGAACCTGACTGAAATGTTGCCTTCAGGGTGCTGCGCAGAAATGAATGTCTACCAATCTTCAAAAACTAAAATAGGTTTTAATAAGATGTTACACACTGTCTGCTGGGATGTGTGTGAGTCCTTGGTGGTTTTTTTGTCATTCAAACCTTAACTTGCCCAAGAAATCTTTGGAACAGACAACTTAACCACGTTAGCTCAATAACCTCGGTAAAGATGCTATGAGATAACTTATACTCAGACAGAATATACTCTGACTCAAACAAAGACTAATATACACAGCTGATGTGTTCATTCAGTCTGATGACGAGCAGAATTTTCTTTGGTTCCCATGGAAACTGTCTTCCCCATCCTTGTGGTCTTAAGAAGAATTTTGACCTACTTCTATAATGACATGTGTCTATGTGTGTGTGTTTGTGTTCAGGTGAGCAGGTAATGTGACTCTGTATCACCTAGTGAACCAGAAGTCTTGTTTTTGTGTGTGTGTTTGCATATCAAATGAGCAGCATACAGCAGATGCTCCTTAGAGCTGAAACATTAGAACGTGTGTGTGTGTGTCTCTGTTTGTTTGTGTGTCAGATGAACAGGAGACATCAGGAAGCATCATCTACACAGTGGAACTAAAGCGGTATGGCGGCCCTCTGGGTATCACCATCTCGGGCACAGAGGAGCCTTTTGACCCCATCACTATATCAGGCCTTACCAAGAGAGGCCTTGCAGAAAGGTACCTCATGCTCAAAAATACATGGAATTCATACAAGTTACTTGTTTTCATCTCTTGCAAAACAGCTTTTCTGTCATTTTAATTTAATTGTAGACTAATTTGCAGATTTAGGCTTTTACATGCATCAATTTAAATATTCAAATTTTAAAATTGTTCTACATTAACAGAAACTTTCCTGATCAGCAGCTTGGTGCTTTATGACATGCATGAATGACAGATTAGACTTTGAGAAACATGAGTGGGGCTAGTTCCAAGTGTCCATGGCAACAAGACTGAGCAAAAGATGACATAATAGGTTCACTGGGTTGTGAACACCTGTTAATAAATTCATGCTACATATGGACTTTCATGCAGGTGCTGGATCACTTTTATCAAAAAAATGCATCCCACATGTAATTTCATCAAAAGATTTCTGCTCACTGTGTCATAAACATATTAACACACACGGTGAGCCAAATAAATAAAATGTAGTGCAGACTGTCAAAATAAAATGCAGGAGAGCAGATATGATCTTGTTAAATTTGTGACATGCAAAATGCTCATAAGGACTTGATTATTTTTAATCTGTGTACTTTTATTTTTTTGAAACAGCCCAGGTAGATGGATCTTAGCAGTGTTAGTGCATAAAACCAAACCTACTTTTTAAAGCTCACTCCAGGATCAGGGTTTGATACCTTTCCATGTTTAAACAATTTAAAAGTGTTTGAGTTCAATTTTGAGTCAACACTCAAGAGGATTGATATCTCACTCAAAGTATAACAAAAGGTAAAAGATGGTTTTGCATTTTATACCTGGTTTAACTTGACAGAAAGTGAGAGTGGATTAAAAGGAGCGGCTCTGACTCAACATGAGGAAGGTAGGGAGGTAGGTAGGGTAGGGCATGTTATGTTTAAACATGAAAAACTCACAAACTCAGATCTTTAAACATTAACAGAGTCATGGTGGAGCTGCAGCCCAGTGGTTCTGTAGTTGGTGGCTGCCATTGCAATACATAGGCTGCTAATAATGTAGACAGACAGACAGACAGACAGACAGATACCTCATAAAGAAGAACAAGAACAACCCCATGTTTCTTTTTAGTTCTGTAGCCAGACTAAATAATAAATAATCCAACTTCTGTACAACCATGTAACCCTGTAACCCTCAGTAATGATGACTTCATGAAAAAGTCTGCATTTAGGGGAAAGAAGGCGGGGCCATGAAAGACTGCCTGAGACAAACCTCGACCCTATTTTGACAAAGCAACCAGCAGACAGGCTCTACATTAATAAAAATGAATTGAATTTTACTGAATTGAACAATTTCCATCAAAATGAACATTTATGTTTGAAATCCAAGCGTTAACTGATGAAATGCAGAGTGATGTTGTCCGTAAAAAGTCCCAGTGCTGTTGTCCTGTAATATCAGCACTCTGGAATGTCTGTTGTCCAATTAAATTACTTGGTCGGAACTAACCGTGGTATAATGGTCTATAACAGATTAAAGGATCTTTTATATAATGTCTACCATATTATCATGCCTGTGCTAGTCCCCAACAAGCACATCTGCTGAGTCTATAAGGGAGAATATGGATTCTGTGATTACATGTCATTTAGTTTAGTCACTAGAAGTGTACTATCATATGTTCATTAAAAACCACACCCTCTATTGTATCTTGATTAAAAAGCTTTGAAATCCCCATCATCCCCATTACACTCCCACATTAATATGTCTCTTTTTTATCTTTTCATCCCATTTACAGCAGCTGTCAGCTGTCACACCCCCTCTATGCTCCAAAGTGACAGGAAAATGCAGCTTTCTGATTGGCTGAGGCTCTCTCACTCACTCACTAAGTGGCAGGCACCTTCAAAATTTTGCTAAGAACTTGCTAGTTAGTTTTTATTCTGCCTAAGAAAAAGTTTAATAAAAAAAATAAATTACATCTGAAAATCTTTTTTATTAAGTACTAATTGGTTTGGTCGTGGCTATAATTTACCTTTGAGTTGACCAAATTCTTCTTTTTTCTAGCTCTAATATCATTTACTCATATGTATGCCATGTGTCTGAATTTGTACATCTTAATGTGTGTTCAGGACTGGAGCTATTCATGTAGGCGACCGGATTTTAGCCATCAACAGTGTCAGTCTAAAAGGCAAACCGCTGAGTGAAGCCATCCACCTGCTTCAGATGGCTGGAGAAACAGTGACCCTCAAAATAAAAAAACAGCTCAGCAGTGAGTATCACAGGCTTTAAGGTCCGACGGGCTGTAGGATTTCTGGAATCTAATAAATCTGGTGCAAACCTCACTGTTTAGCATGGAACTAATAAGCCAAAGATATAAATCACCCTTATTTTTTGTATGTCTGTCTGTCTGTCTGTCTGTCTGATTGTTTGTATTGGGTTCAGTTGTTTTTATGAACAGAGCACTAAGGCTTGAAAATTTTCTAGAAGATTCAGAAGTTATTAAGATTAAACAAATCTGCATATTGTGCACGCAATGTAAAAAATATAATTACTTCCCAGTTGATTTGTTTGTAGAAGTTAACGCTGGCAGCAAACAAACTATTTAGATGCTAATCTTGAAAAACTAATGATGAGACAGACAGACGAAGAAGAACGATTTTAATTAATAGATCTTGTAATTTCAACTTTTTATCTTAAAGATTTAGAAGAGAGAAAAACAGCAGATGTTGATGACACAACAGAAAATGAGATCAGTGACCCTGAAGAAGATGATTTGACAGACAGCCAACAGACCAATAAGCTGTCAGAGCTTTACTCCACGACTATACCGAGCGTGGACTCTGCTATGGAGTCATGGGATGGTTCTGGACTAGATGCAGGCTATGGTAGCCAAGGTAAGCTTTATATCCAGATAGTTGTACACTTAAAAAATGTATTCATTTAGTTATTTTCTTCATTTTAAAACATATTTAAAAAGCAACTTTCTTTAGAATGATATAAGACAACAGTCAGTCATTTCTTTCAAAATGACTTTATGTAGTTTCATCTTTTTTTTTCAGGTACATACAACCATCAGGGGGCTGGTGTGGCCCTCCACCCTAACGAATGGCGTAGTGCCAAGCAGCAGCGCAGTGCCACACCTCCTGCTGGCCGAAGAAAGAACTACCCTTTCAGCGATGGAGGCTTCAGTGAGGATGAGTGGGACAAACCACCAGGGTAAGATTGAACTGGACTCTTATTTATGTTTGAGTTTCAGTGTATTCTATTTCAGATCTAGTCTTCAATTCTAGCAGCCAAATTTTAATTCTGTGTCACAAATCACCTATGATATGTACATCCTCAATAAACAAGTATGAAAAAGAAAATAAGTCTGTATTTATTGAAAAGAAACATGGTTTTGAAATGTTAGTGCATCAGTCACATTTCACTTTAATGTAAAGATCATCATGAATGATGACACCCTGTAATTAACGGGGTGATTGGTAGATTTTTACAAAAAATGGCATCCCTGAGAAGGAAAAAGAATTCCTCTGACACAAAAATCGTGCTGTTTTAGGGACAGAAATGTTTTATCTCAGCTCACATATTGCTTGTAATATTGTTTCAACTATAAATGTTTGAAAGTTCTATTTTATTTTGCTGGGGTGGCATCAAAAACACTTCTATAGATTTTAGTATCAAAGGTTGGTGTTGTGACTGAGTCATAAAGTGAATGAAACAAACTGAGTATCTGGAGCATCTTTGTGTTTGGATCTCTGCGTATAGCGATGAGTCAGGAGGTTAAGACTTGTGAGGATAGTCACATTAACTGGAGTTATATAACTCTGCTGGGGGGGCGGGGGGAATCAGGCTGGATGAGGATAATATAATCCGCTTGGAGAAAGTGAAATATTGTTTTCAGTGAGGCAAATTCAGTTTTAAAAGATTATTCATGTAGGATTTAACCAGAAAAACAGCCCAGTCTTTTACTGACACTGCTGTGTGGTCCAATCAATCAGCTTTATTGATGCAGTGACTGTTTGAAGAAGATTCAGCTCAGGTCCTTTTAGAGTTTACAAATATACTGTAATCTTCTTACATACTTGAACAAATAGATATTTTAATACTATAATAAAAATAGTTTTATTTTCTACTGAGGTGCCCACACTCACCCCCAGACTGAAGAAAAGAGGGGAGGTGTCAGGGTTGTTAGAATTTGGTGTTTTTTTGTTTTGTTTTCTTTAGTCGAAGGGTTTTCTGTATTTGTCTAGTTTATGATTTGTTCGGGTGAGTTTTGTTTTAGCTTTCAATGTATTTTTGCCCTGCTGTGTCTCTCCTGGTATTCATTACAGAGCTCCTCTGCGTTGTTTTTCATTCCACAAGCAGGGGGTTGTTTTGCAACAGGTCTGTGTTACGCAAAAAATGTTCCATGAATGTTAGTGATTGTAACAAGCTACATAAATACTCTTTTTATGTTTATGGAAAGAATACAATACAATTATTGATCAGTCACACTGACACATTGACTCTGTCCTTGTGCAGCTGGGATGCAGCTCGGTCTGACTTACTGAAAAAAGTTCTCTACTTTTCTATAACTAATTTTACAACTAACTTGTGTCATAATATAAAATATTAACTTTACACATCAATAATTATCTGCTAAATGCAATACAGCTGATTAAACCTGATTGGATGGATGGATGGATGGATGGATGGATGGATGGATGGATGGATGGATGGATGGATGGATGGATGGATGGATGGATGGATGGATGGACAGAGTCCTCTAGTTGTTTATCATAATAAAGAGTAATGTTATTTTTTGTGTTTATGACAGATTCATTGGCCAACAACCAGATGGTATTCTCTTGGATCCAGATGACAGTTTTTGGTGTCAGGCTCTGGAGGACCTGGAGACTTGTGGACAGTCTGAACTACTCAGAGAGATAGAGGTCTGTTAGTGTGCTGAAACCCAAGTCTCTATAATAATGCATGTCATTAGTATCAAGCATGAACAACGGCCTCTAAACCTATCAATACTATACTTTACTATCAATCACCTATAATAATTTATACAATTTATACAGCTGAAAAATATTTTAAAATATTTCCTAAAAATGCATTTTTGTATCAGTCAGACTATAGAAAGCATCACATGTGAAAGTGTTTATTCATGTCCGTGCATACTTAAACATATTATTGCCTGTGCAGGCATCTATCATGACAGGTACAGCTATCAGTCTGGGTGTAGATGGTGCCAACAAACCTCCAGCTGAACCCATACTTAGCCACAGTAGGATAAGCCCACTGCGAAGAAATTCTCTTCTTCATCAAGGAAACCTGCTCCACCAGAATACACACCTCCATCAGGGCATCCATCTGCATGAGGAAGTCCACCTGCATGAAGAGGCCCGTCTCCATCAAGGTCAGGGCTAAACGTAAACAAACAAGATGGTGGTTGATACTCTGATACCAAACAAACAAAAACTGAAAATGTAATGTATTTTTCTGTTTTTGTCAATGTATGTAAAGGCCCAGTTTTTTAAATTGTTTTACTTACCCATTTCCTTAATTTATTCAGACTCACACCTGCTTGATGAGACCCAGTTCAATCAGGAAGCACACCTGCACCATGCAACTCACATCCACCATGAAAACCAATCCCCTCTTCTGCACCATGAGCCAAAGCCCAAGGCCTCACTGAGAGTATCAGAGAGAACGTGGGAGTCTCGTCGGATCAAAGAGGAGATGCAGGGAATTCTATCCCCGACTCCTCTAGAGCTGCACAAAGTGAGTTTAAACTGTCTCTTAAAAGTCAGAGTAACTTCTGTTCTGAGTAAGGTCATGGGAAACATTTTAACCCTATCATGCACAAATTATGATGTCATCAATCAAGATTTTTTTTCTTAATTATTATTATTCATATTGAGGCATGAAAAAAAACATTTTCAATATCTCATTAACTTTTTTAACATATATTTTTCAGAAATGTTTTCATAACTTTAATCAGGTGGACAACCTGTTTTTAAGCTTTGAAACATGTTTGATCAACACACGTAGATTATTATATCATTGACTTTATCCATATAATATTATAAGAGAAGACATACAGTGCACGTGGGTGGCGGTCTGTGAAGTGACACATTAGAATCCAATGTGATAGCTTATGTACAAGTAAACCACAAATATCCAAGGATGTGCAAGAAAACAGCTTTTGAAACATTGTACGCTGTAGTGAACACTATGCATGAAAAGGTTACATGATGTGGAGAAAAAGAAAATGTTTACTCTAATGGTAACTTTAAAGTTAGATTAGTGGGATAAATCATAAATGGTCTGTACTTGTAAAGCACTTTTTAGTCACTCACTAAAAAATCACTCACAAAGTGCATCACAGGTGAAATGTCTTGCCTATGGACAGAGCAGGGATTTGAACTGCTGATCTGCTCTACCGCCAGAGCTAATGTTGCCCAATATTGGAATAATGAAACTGTAAGACCTTGTGATTTCCAGCTAACATTCTCATAGTGCACAAAAATGGTAGCACAGAAATCCCTCCTTGAACACAGAATCATGATTACAGAAACAGAGTTTAAACTAAACTATAAAGTAATTTTTAATTCTAAGACAACTTCACATCCTTATTTTTTTCTGTTTTTAGGTAACAGTGATAAAAGACCCAGAGAGTGACGACTTTGGTTTTAGTGTGTCAGATGGTTTCTTGGAGAAAGGTGTTTATGTCAACATGATCAGACCTGATGGTCCAGCTGACAGAGCTGGACTAAAACCCTTCGACAGGATCCTGCAGGTACTCATAACAAAATAACATGTAGAACAAACAGAAGTTTAAAACAGGAAACAGTGTTCTTCTTTCAGTCTGAAATGTAGTCATTGCATAATGATTAAATCAGCTGTAAACATTTAGTGCTTTAACTTGTGACTTTTTAAAATCGATCTTCCCAATTTTAATTTAGTTTGTCAGTAATTTCTTCTAATAGGTTATGCTTTAGGTCCATGGATTCACCGTTTGTGGGCATAAACCTGCAAAATCCACCTTCAGAAACTAATGTCACCCACAGGGGCCCAAATGAGACACTAACATTAGAATTTCATCTGATAATCATCTAAGTAACCAGGTTACAGCTTCTTAGTCATTAATCTACCTATAAGATTGTTTTACTGAAGAAAAGGATGAAACTTGAGCCGGTGTTAAACATACTAACCAAATTAAAAAATCTTGAACACAGACTAACTCTGGATCTTTGTTCAGGTAAACCACGTGAGGACGAGAGACTTTGATTGCTGCTTAGCGGTGCCTCTTATCACAGAGGCTGGAGACAGACTGGAGCTGGTCATCAGCCGGAATCCAATGGCCGGCGATAATCCAGAGGACAATAACAACACTTTAGACCACCCATTGGACCTGTAACACATACAAACACACATCTACTAGGACTGGCCTGAATAAAAACATGGCTAGCAATAATTCTACATATACAGAGAACTTACGTACAGAAATACACATACAAACACTTGCATGCAGTCATCCCATTTACACTGCATTGTACTGCTGTTATACAGTATATTTTTTATAAAAATATGACAATATAAAGAGACAAAAACAAACTAAAACTTTCTTAATGACTAACAAGGAGTTCTAAATGTTGATCTAACATCTTCATGCACTTATGGGAATTTCAAGAAGTCAATTTGCTTTTTGTTGTTAACAGCTGAATGAAAGCCTAGAAAATGGGTAAGGTCATTTCAGATGTGTTTTTTTTCAGGGTTCTAAGAAAATCCTCAGTCCTGATGGTAGTAAAGGGATTTGCCTTATTGTAAAACATTGAAATGTGTACAAAGAGGACGCTGTAGATTTATTTTGTCATCTGGAAGCACATGAGGAGTCATCAGAGAGTTTGTAATGATGTAGCCTGTGTTGTAATGAAAGGCATTTTCAGCTGCTAATTAAACATCGCTGCACAAACTAAAGTCACAACATTAATCATGGAAGATTTTGAAATGGAAGGTATTTCCTCTACCAGTGGGTTTCCATGTAGACGTGCCAATCAAAAACTGTTTTGCCAACAAAAATATCTACTGGCAAAATGGTATTAGATGTTTAAACTACTTTAAATTGTACCCATAAGTTTAAACTTCCTTAAATTTATTATTTTAGCTGTTGAAGAGCACAGAACTGCTGTAATGTCTTTTTTTTTTTTCAAATGGCATTCTTTATCAGCTTTTTACCCTAAAAGGACTCGCCCATTTAATCAGGTGTTAATCTAATTCAGAGATACTGTTATTAACCACAGATAAAATGTAACATTTGTATTTTTAAAATAGAACTTCGGGAGTGTGTCTTTTTGCAGGATACTATGAAACCTAAAACAAAAGAATACAGAGTAAGAAAGAAAAGCAGTATTTTAATCATTTATGCATTTAATTATTTATTTAACTTGAACTTGGAGATTTGGTGTTTTATTGTGGAGTTTAAACGCTCTCAAATAGATCTTCCAACATTATATTCTGTGACAAGTGATATTGTCAAGATACACTTCTAGACACTTTCACTTTTTTTTTTACATCCTGCATTTAATTTTTAATTTGAACAGCAGACATTTATTTTCCACTTTCCTTCAAGATTTTATTTTAGATTCCTACCTAAGTGACTTTGTAAATCAATGGATTAATTCAAATATTACTGGTGACAAAAGAAAATAACTTACACATCAGAAGGAAATATTTTTATATTCTTCTGCATGTGAACGTACTGTATGCACACATTAGATACTTTACTTTGGGTTGTGCATAAACACGTGGAAAAGATGCTCCACACAACATATTGTGAAATGTAAGAACATTTGAGACAAAGTGAGAGGACAGATGATGGATTGTCCTCTCCTTCTCACTGTATCTGACGCTTTCCTCTTGTTGTTGCATAAAACCATCAAAACATGTTTTGTATCTTTGTGTGTAAATGAATGGAACTAAGGATTTTATTTAAATTATTCCAACTTTTTTGTTGTTTTTTTTTTTAATTTGTGTGAAACTGAGAGAAGTAGGTGGTGTACATTTCACTGTACAGTGGTGATGTTTTTCAGTGCTAAGAGGACGTCACTCCCTTCTCTGAAACCCACCTGAGACTGAAAACAATATAAACGTAATGCACAAAAGAAAAGAAAGGGACATTCATCTCTTTCCAAGCACTGAACAAAAAAAAAAAAAAAAACAAGCACACTGTTGAATACGCTGGACTCTGTTTTCATGTACAACTAAACAAAACTGTCTGAGTTGCCAAAAAAAAAGATAAAGAAAAAAGGAAAGCAAGAAAAAAAGAAAATGCAAGAAAAGCCTTCCAATATGATGTTTTATGAGTATGTGTGTATGTGCGTGTGTTCGTCCATACATTGCCAAGTTAGTTTAAAGCCCAATCCAGAACCGTACGGATGGTTTACAGCTCTATATCCATCATCCTGGTGAGATGATGTAATTAACTGCTTTATGAGTTTTTGTTTGAGAATAAAGAGACAGAAAATGGTTTCATTTATAAATAGTTAATTATTAAATATTTTATTTAATTACTGTGACACTGTTGAAGTGATATTCTCGATGTCGTCATTTGTGTTTTAGGATATATAATAATTTACTGTGTATTCAGTTTTCGGGGAGTAAAAAAGATCAGCGTTACATTGAAGCATTTATGACAATATACTGTGTTCTGGATGTCGTTACCTCATAACCACTGGACTAGTTCTTACATAATGTGACATTTATTACATCATCAGCTGGTTTAAGGTGCTTTTTTTATTCTCAAGCAAACAAGTGCATTTTGTTTGTTTGTTTTTGTTTTTAAAAAAGGGAAAAACAAGCCAACCATTACTTTCTGTTTCAGGGCATGAAAGCAGGACTTGTGATTTGCTGAAGGTTTTACTGAAACTATCCAGACAGGGTTGTTTTACATGATTCTCTCCTCCCAAAAAACAGTAAAGGCTTCAACTCATATGCAAACAGGACACAGTTTGAGAAATTAGATATTAAACGTGTGTGTCAGCAACAGGTTCTCTGCAAAAAAATAGAAGTATCTTTAAATGTTATGAATAAATTATGTATCTCCTGGATTTATCTGCTATATCTGATGTTTACACATTAGTCAAAGCATTTAGCGTAACACACATATATATATATATTTATCTAACCTAAAAAAATCACTTTAAATTGTGACCAAGTTAGGTCCACAATATTTTACACGATCAGAGTAGGCTGTAATGTGTTGTCTTTTGTTTGTAAAAGACTTTAACATGGAACAGTACCATGTTGAATATCAGATAACACATGCAAAGCTAAATGAAATGTAAGACACTCAAAACAAATGACCTACAGCTCCATTCTGTAAAGTTCAGTCTCCTTACTTAACTAATGAGGCCATAATTCGTAATTTAGTACCTAAATTATTAGCTCTTCTTTCTACCAAGCATTTGGTACCCTGAGAAATCATGTATTTGATCTGTATTTATAGTATTTATTATATGTATTTTGTCTGCAAGAAAACAGTAAATTGCAAATTGAACAAAGTGAAAGTGGCACAATCCTCCTTAACTAAGTGTTAGAACCAGTTACAAGCCAGTAAACCATCATGACCTGGGTGAACTCCAATGTCTGGCTAAATAACTCCTAATCCTGCTATAAAAGCTGCTGTTAACTTTCATTTTCAGTCAGCAAACTAAATGCGTTATACATGCAGGCTAACCACACTCCACATTGCAGTCATAATACACAGTCAGCTAACTGTTTTCTTGTTGCTATTTGAGTTTAATTAAATTTAGGTGTTAACTTATTTACCATATATTTAGAGTGGTTGGACACCAGCAGAATTCAGTTTATTAGCTACTCAGCTGTTAACGTTTAACACAGATGTTTAACAAGCCTGTCTGTAGCTAATACTGTGAAATATGATAACAAACGATAGAAAAAATACTGACACCAATATTTTGACCTCTAGCCTGCTGTAAAAGGCAGTTAACATATTTTTACAATATGTGAATTAATCTTCACATTCATAGTTTTGATATAAATGTATCAACATTTTGTAGAAAACCTGTCAAATTTGTCATTTTGTTTGTTTGTTTTCTACATTCTTACACGTTACCATGTTAATCCTTGATATGATTCTGGATTGGGTCTTTAATTGTAGGTGTTGGTATGGTGTCATTTTTTTTTTCAAATCGTGTAAAGTTCTATTCTATGTAATATAATATTTTTCTATAACAACATTACTTTTCCAAATCATGGGGAAAAATACAAAAAATATATAATGAAAAATAAAATGTATACTTTTTGTTTTTGTCATTTTTATTTTCCTTTTTTGTCATTTTCTATGAAACAAAGTGAAAGAAATTTCTCTTTTTGAGAAGGTAAAATGTTAAAAGCAAGAAAAATAAAGTGAGTAATTTTCTGTTTTTGTTGGTGTGTGTGACTGTACCTGGTTTTATTACCTGTTGTCTAGGTATCTAACCTAACATGGGGCGGGGGGGTGTTGGGGAACATCATTTTGGGGTGTTGTGTGCATCTGGAGTAAAACTGAAATGGTAATAATTAAACACAGAGCTGGACAAACAGAAGTCAGTACAATGTCCTGCTAAGGATAGAAGTACAAACTTGTATGTAACAAGACTAAAAACATATTTTACATTATCCAACTGAATACTGTAAACATTAGTTCTACAAAACAAATCATTTATATTTAGAAAGCCCACCAAAAATTCTCATCGAACTGCTTCACATTTTGAGCACTTGATAATCTAACATTCCCGGTCATCCCTCCTCCTCAGCCTTTGAAAACAGTAATTTGATTATAATTCACGTGTTTGCCAACAAAGTAAAAACAGTGAGGAAAATTCTCAAGAGAAAAATTATTTTGTGGATTTGGCAGACAGTCAGAAGAAATGTTAGCGTGTGCTTTGACATTCCTTCTCTACTGTTGGTTCGAGGATCATCAGTGTGTTTATGCTGGGTCTCATGAGTCTATTAAATATGATAGTTATGGCTGTATTTGTGCACAAAAATCATCAATCAAGCTATAATAAGGACCAGAATCTGACTGGGAGGGCCTTTGTTGCTGCTTGTGAAGCATAAATAAGACATTTCTAACTTCTGTTTTCAAAACTTAAATGGAAAAAACTTGATTTTCACAAATTATAGTCTAATTTAACTGCAGCTGCTGGTGGAAAGTTCAGGTAAAACAGTATTTAACCTATCAGAATTAGCACCATAATTCAGCCTTTCATGAATGTTTAAATCAAAATATTCCATCATTTGGAGCTGCTTCCAGCAGCTTCCCAGAGCCGCTGCATTATTCCTGAACAACCCCCTACCACACCTTTGTTCTGTAAAGCTACCTGAAGTGTTTTATATTTACTGACTAATCCCAGGTTGGCTCATTAATTCTTGTTGTTTACCTTCACAAAGTCAACAAACAGTGAGTTGAGAAAAACATTTTCATGCCCCTAAAAAAGATTTTTCCTTTAAGAATATTTACAGAACTTCAATGTAACAATAACAGTTGCGTTATTGATAAATGAACGCTTCCTATCAGGTGACCTCATGTTTTCCTGTCTGTAAAGTATCTTCAACCTCTTTTTATTAAAATTAAAAAACATCCTCTCTCAGAGGGATGCAGTCCAAACAACTGTATTTTCAGCTGATTCACAAAGCTGGTGTGACCTCTGGGAAAGGTTCTGATTTCTATAAACTGGATGAAGAATAAATACAACAAATAGTTAACAAACATCTAAAGGGATCCTGTTCTGGCAATAAAGACGTTTCCAGGCCATTCGATTCCTTTCACAAGTTTAAGGGACACCATGCCATGATAAGCCAACTTTATTTATATAGCACTTAAAAACAGCCGAAACTGACCAAAGTGCTGTACATTGAATACAACAATATAAATCTCAAACTATAAAGGCAGTAAAAATAATAAAATAAATAAAATAAGACTACAAATAAATGTGAAATAAAACAATCTAAAAACACTAAATCATAAAAACCCAGAGTTAAAAGCCAGGTGAAATAAGTGGGTTTTAGGAAGAGATTTAAAAATAGACAGTGAGGATGCCTGCCTAATCTATCGTGGCAGGGAATTCCACAGTCTTGGGCCTTCCACAGAAAAAGTTCTGTCCCCCCTGAGTTTACGCTATACTCGTGGTACATCCAGGAGCAGCTGGTCAGCTGACCTGAGGGACCACGTTGGAGAATGCACATGTAAAAGCTCAGAGAGGTAGGAAGGAGCAAGATCCTTTAAAGGTTTGAACACAAATAAAATCACTTTATAATGAATTCTAAAATCAACCAGTGCAGTGATGCTAAAACAGGAGTTATGTGATCTCGCTTTCTGATACCAGCTAAAAGACATGCGAGACCATGGCAGCAGTGAATGTGCTGGAATGTCTTTTGCTTGAAAGCCTCAAATAACAGGCTTTAAATGCACTCACACAGATTATTAAGGGATTATAGCTGATTATGCTGTCAAGGGATTTTAAGGAAAACTGAACTTGAATAGAATGATCCATGTATGTGTGTGAAAGCAGTGCAACAGACAAAAAACAAGAAGATAGTCCACTTTAACTTTTTTGAAGACAAATGTTTTATTAGGAAATAAAAAAGTTTTACATTTTAGTAAAACTTCCACAAACATTGTAATTATTTATTTATCTGTTTTTTTTAGCTTACGGGTTGGCAATGGAAAGAAAAATTTAAAACCTTTCAAATTCTTTAAAAAATGTGTTTTTCTTCAAAAAAAAAAAAAAAAAAAAAAAAAAAAAAAAAAAAACATTTTCCCCATGTGCATTCTGACAGAGGAATGGCTGGTATGTGGTGCCAAGCAGGAAAAGTAGAGGTATTATCACTGAGACCAAGTGGAGATACGAAGGTGGGGCGGTCCCAAATACCTTCATCTTAGAATTTATTCAAAACTAAAACAAGTTTACCATTTTCATTGATTCAGTTCCTCTAATGATGAAACAGTCAAACAGAATTTATAAAAATAAAACTGGTCTTTTCATCTCTGTATAATCCAAACATCCCGTGTTGGTCTAATGCTGCTTCAAGACAGGAAACTGATATATTGATGTTTTCTTTAATAAAATGTGGCCAAATTTTCTAAAAATCAAATAAATGAGCCTGTTTGTTTGTTGTCTTGTTCCTGGATGATGTTGTAAATATGGAGGATGAGGATGAAAATGCCCACAGGTAATACAGATTTTACTGGGATTACCTTGTTGCACATTGGCAGCTTTTAATGCTCAAATTTATTTTTAACCACATTGATTTAAAAGTATTAAAAATATACTAGTAAAAATTTTCAGATGATGTTTGTGAAAAACATGAGAGGTTAAGTTGTGTTTTAGTAATATGTTTGGCTATAGAAGAAATACAACAACGTTGAGAGAAGGCAAGGAGTAGGGCCGTGGCAGTGCTGCTGGGAAAAACTAAACACAAAACAAATATTTTGCTTTGATTTGACCAGGAATGGAATTCATTTTAACTTTAATTCATGTAAATCGTGATGGATCATTAGATTACTTTGGTTTGATTCCCAGATGTTTTGCATCCATTTTCCAGTTTCCAATCTGCAATAAGTCAATGTTTTGTTGTGAGTTGAAGTTGATTTTTTTGGTTTTTGTTTACAAAGTATTGCACACAACAAATCTGATCTTTTGGTTGTGGATTTCTTTTTGATTGGTTATAAACGTAACTTCGTTGACAGAGGTTTCAAACACACGATATCTGGAATACAAAAAGATCAATGTAATATATAATGAGTTAAAAGAAAAACAAAATTAACTCAACAAAATGAATTCAATAAAAAAAGAAATGTCATTTTATTTCATGCTAAAAATAAATTTTCAGAGCGATTACATTCATCCGCAGCAACTTTCACATTTTAACCTTCAGCAATAAAAACTTGTGCATCACTAACGTTTTAGTTCTCTTGCAGATTTTGGAGAAAAGTTGGTTATCTTAGTTAAATGGAAGGTGTATGTAGATATACTGAGAGAGGAGAAAGGTTATTGATTGGTACACGATGTAAATATATACAGACAGGCAGAATAAAACAATAAATGACTGCATTTGTTACAATCTGGTCATTATATTCCTGACATAAGGATCTTAGCATTTCTTTTAAAGTTTGAATTCATAACTGTTTTTTAACTCTTTGCAGAATTTTTATGCTAACAGCTTTCTTAAAAAGTTGTCAAAGTAACTGACAAAACTGCTTGCATCCTAGAAAACAGATTATTTCTGCATTTAGATCAAATGTGCCAAAGAAGCAAGGCAGAATTCATAAAAATGGTCCAGAATTATTTTTTAGTTTAAACATTTGAGCCAAGATCCTTCGGTGGAACAAATAACCAAATCTGTACAATATTTTATGGATAAAATGTGCATTTAAATGGAAGCTGAGTGGTACAAAGATGATTGTATTGGAAAAGTTGTATGAAAATAGACATCTGGATTTGGGTAAGCAAATCCCTTTTAATGAGATCAGCTACTTTATTTGAAGTTATTAAATTAAAATAAAAACAGCTCAAAAGCAAAAGTAAAATGGGAAACAAGGCCCTGCGTGTTATATTACCTCTGACAGGAAGTTTTTGGTCTAATTCATGCATTTCCATTTTTTTTTTATTTTTTAAACAACGGTTTGCATGAGTGGTTTCATCTATTTTTATCTGTTCGCTTTTATGTAGAAAAAACTGTGTTGACAGTATACTGATATTTTTACACAAGTACCCTGAATAAGTCAATATTCAATAATATGGAGTATTATTTTTGGCCTCACCATTTGATATGAAATCAATAATAAATAAATAAGTAAAAAAAATCCCTATGACTCTAAGTCTACCTTTGTATGTGATACATGTAATTTATGTTGTGATTTTTTTATTCTTCGTAATAAACTGGCCAAATGTCTTTCAGGCTGGATTAGAAACATCTGTTTTGGTTGCCCATTAAATGCTAATAGCCAATAAAATATTGGAGGAAAGTTAATGTCATTTTTCAGCTGACAAAAGCATTAAAGGGAAGGTCCTGAGCAGGTTGACGCTGGTGAGACACATTGAAAACCCCTCTGTAACAGACATTTTACAAACAACAACCACCTCTTTCTCCGTCTGCTCTCGGTGGTCAAACATTCACATCATCACTATTATGGCCCCTTTTAACCATTAAGAATGTAAATTGTAATTCTGTTGTCACAAGTATTTAATTTAACCAGGATGGAGGACGTGGACGTGTCACGGGAAACCTTTTGTTTTTAAACTTTATGTTAAATGATGTGAATAATTTATAGTTTACTAGATGTCCAATCCAAATAATACAGAATAACAAAGATGACAGTGAGCTTATACATAATTCAAGATTGTAAGTGCATTACATTTAATCTCGAATAACTTTTGGCTTTTATCTTTCAAAGTTGATTTCTGAGTTGATGATCTGAAGGTCATGAATGATATTTTCTGTTTTACTTCTGTGAGATGATTTTGCTGTCAAACCAAAATCATGACAGACATTGAAAAGTTGTAAAAAGTGCAATTTTTCACGTTTGCTCCTTTAAGTAATTTATACTTGAAATGCAGCTTTTGTCAGTGTTAAAGTTTATAAATGTGGCTGTTGTGAATCACTGAACTGGTGACGTGACGTTTGAGTACCCTGACTCGAATGGATCCCCATGATTAGATGAGGAGCAGCTAAAAAAATCCACTAAACCTACACGCCACTGTAGATATCCCATTTTTGACCAACTGGTCACTAAGTACTGAGTCCTACACTGAATCAGATAATATTTGAAAGGAATAAATCACTTGTATTGTTTGTGTAACACAAGAAAACCTAGCAATTTAATGTTGGCCTAAAGGCTGACGAAATGCAAAATGAAGACTGTAATATAAAGACTTCCACTGTAAATATGTGATTTGTGTAATAGCTTAGTATTAAACGGAAGAAGTGTTCCTTCTTCTACGTAAAACTACAGCAATTCAATAGTGAATAAAAAAAAATCTAAACACTTGCAGAGGGAAAAACTAACAACAATAATAACAATAATAATAATAATAATAATATAACTTCCCCTGCAGAAAATAAAACAAAGTCAATCCAAAACTTTGAACCAAGAGTGTCTATAGCAGTAACTAGAGTACTGTGAACTGGTCTAGGACACCAAAAGATAAAGAGATAGATATAGATAGACTGATAACTACTACTGTACAGTACGCCACAAACATCACACTCAAGGGTTCAACCTCCACACTTCAAATCCTTTCAGATACCTCTCTGTCCCATTCCTGTATTCTTACAGACCACTTTGATTTTCAGCAACAGAATTTGATAAAAGGATTTTTTTTTTCATTCCGGAATGTATTAAAATAGGATCCTGGTCATCTCGTCTAATAAAAAAATGGTTTCTTTAATTTTATTTTTGCCTTTGTAATTTCTTTTAGCAAATGATTTCTTACCAATATGGCAGATTTGATACTTTTAAGTTCTGGCTTGGTCGGTTTGTCCACTTCTGACATTCCATTTACATTTAAATTGAATTTTATTAATTAGAAGGATGTCAAATTTGGATTATTGGGGCACATTTAAAAGGAAAGTCACAAGTTCCATTTGAACATGTTTTTCAATAAAAGCTAAAAGATAATTAATGCAGCTGAAACAAGGGTTTAGAATTTCAGGTGATTAAACAAGGTAGTGATTAAAAAATAAAATAAAAGATCTAATACTGTCTGTAATACCTAACTCTTGCCTTTTATGTCAACAGTCTTCTTACTGAAGCCTTCAACATGAAAAAAATACGTCATGTTTCTTTTAAAAAGACTGGAATTCAAAAAGTCACTTTAGGAACAAAGGCTGATTCTCTGTGAAAATAGCTGGTGGAACAAACTTCCTGTGTATGACCAGAACTCAGTGCCAATTTACCCCTCTGTGGGCTGTGAAGTCACATGAAATTGAGTTTAAACAATCTGTTTGCAAGTGTTTTAGGAATAGATTTAGAATGTAATGTAAACTTTTTAAAAAGCCACCACCTGTAAACAACTGAAGTATTCCTAAAAGATTTGAAATGTGAGCTTTTTTTTTCCTTAAACCCTTATCAGTCCACCAGAAAGACAAAGACAGACAGGAAGCTAGCTAGCTTTAGAAGCGTTTGAGGACAGGAGAGGGGCGTGATCTCATTGAGACCCTCCTCATCGTTCCTTTACATCATGGTTTCTACGATTGTGTGAGTGGGGGCCTTCATCAGAAGGCCCTTGTTCCCATTGGGGTCCAGCGGGAAGGTGAGCTCATTGGGGCCACGGTGGTCTGCGGGGCGGGAGCTGGCTCCACCACGAACTGGAGCTGCTACTGCCTTAATCCTCTGCAAGAATAAGAAAGTGTGCAGAATGACAAGAGAAAAGAAAAAAAGATGAGAATTAAAAACATCATTACTATTAAAATGATTTGCACAGCTGCCTTAGAAATGTTTGCTTTTTAAATACATGGATTAAGTGGTTAATTCACACACCTCAATGAGCGGTCCATCGGATCGGATGATCTTGATGACAACCACCATTGGGATGCAGATCATGGAGGCCAAAGCAAGAGTCCAGCCTATTCCTATGGCCCAGTCAGGATACTGGTACACCTTGTTGTACGTCAATGGCTTGTACTTGACCAGGGAGAAGATAAAACAGCCCTGCGATAGAAGAACGCACATAAAACTAAATTCAATTTGAAACATTTTTACATTAAGTCTTTTGGCCTGAATTGCCTCTAGTTCTACTATTACAGAATTTTGAACAGAAAACAGAAAACAAAAAAGGATAAATTTTGACAAAAGCAAAAGTTTCAGGTATGTAATCTGCAAACTGAACAACTGATTCTGTCTTACCGAATGTACAAAACTAAAAATCTTACCATGCACAGTAAAGGAGTGATGACAGTCCAGCTCCATTTCATCCATGGATTTGGTCTGTAACCAATCATGTCCTCGATAGCATCATAAAAATTATCAGCGCCTGCAAAAGGACCAAAATGCACCACCTCAGTGACAGAATCAATCATTTTAAATCATCAGAAATAAAACCAGAGTTTGAATCTATTTGTGTTTGGATCCAGGAATGTTTTTATGTGAATATTCAATAATGTGAGATTATTTATATTATGGAGTAAATAAGCTGCTTGGCAGAGGTCTGTGCTCTCTGAGTGCTTTCTTGATTGGAATGCTTATGTTGAATTGTTTGCTGTTTATTTACCAGGTTATATTAACCATTTTATAAATGGACTTCTTTTCATAAATCTATTAATCTGGGACATTTTTGCTATTGTTTGAACAACAGGACAGACAACTCCTTCTAAGCATGAAGACAAAAGATTAACAGAAAGTGTTACTTTCCAAAAACAGGATACATACATTACAGCATTACATGCCTCAAAGGAAGCAGAAACAACTCATTCTTTCTATAAAGGTATTTTGTTTACATACATATCTTTTTGTTTATAGTTGTCATGTTTTTTATGTCATTTACTACTTACCATAAACCCAGGCAACAGCTATACATTCAAAGAATGCCACCCACAGAAGGCACACACCACTAGCTGCATAGTAGTCAAACAGCTGGAAAACGTACATGCCACCCTGCAGAAAGACAAAAAACTGTTGCATATTTTGTGGCTTTGGTTGTAGTTACAGTGCAGCTCATGTGCTTTTGCCATAATCAGAACAAAAACATAAGGATTTCTTTATTTTTTTTAAATAAACAGAACACAAACTTTACATGCATTTAATTGATGTAGATAAATCATAAAAACAGCTTACAAGGGAGCCACTGACATGTTTGTATATAAGAAGGCTACTTCAAGTGTTCAAGCTCTGGTGTTCTCCCATGTGCAGAACATTGTTAGAACAGTTCCCAATTATGGGAATTTTAAAGCTCATTCAGGACACCGCAGCTATAAAAAGATGATACTGCCTTGACTGAAGTAAGCAGTGATGACAAATTATGGAAATATTACAGAAAGAGGAGCAAAAGCCAAATTTAGATTTTTCCTACAGCTTTTGGAAAATCTAAATTAGGTAAGTAACTAATAATACCAGAAGGGAAAGGAAGTTCTCATGACTTGCCACTAAAAGTCATGAGAACTCCTCCTCCTACCCCCAGTCATCTCTCATGGGATTTACACTAATAGCAGTCTGACCACATTTGTTCTTGGTTTAGCTTGGAATACTTTCTGCATGAAGTGATTAAAACTCTTACTGAGGAAATCATTGAAATGATGACTGCACGTCGTGTGAAACCAAGTGGATTTTATCCATCGTTTAGTTTAGCTGGGTTGTCTAATGCCTGCAGCCCTCTTCAAAAATGTATGGCCATTTTATTATATCTTCTAATGAATTGTTACCTTGGTAACCATAGTAAGTCCAAGAAGGTAGCTGATGCAGCAGATGATAGCGATGAAAACCTCTCTGCAGTAACCCTTCCTTAGGAAGGATGGATACAGATCCACCAGTGATGTGATCTGCCCTTCCACCTCCACAAACTGAAAGAGAACACAGAGACATAATCAAAGTGATGGCTGCACATCCACTGACCTGCTCTTTTCAACTTTATAACTGCCAGCATCCAATCTTTGCTTTATCGCTTTATAAAAACCAGAACATGATAAATGAGTCAAACTCAGTCTGATTTGCAGCTGCAGATTTGCAGTGGTTTGGTGTTACTATGCTAAATTGGTCTTGAAAGCTCATATTTCTCTTTCAACAATGAGCTTGCTTTGGTTTTCACAATGTCCATTGTAATGACTACAAATGAAGACTGTTGCTGAACAGTGCAAACAAGGACTACTTTCTTGGGTAGACTGAAACTATGTAAACCAGCTTTTAAACACCAGGATTGCATAATACTTCCATCCCAGTAAAACACTTTTAATTTAATTTATTTATTTAGGTTACAAAGTCTTTGGTTTAGTAATTGGTATTAAATACAGACATTCAATCAATATTTAAAAAAATGGAGGGCATATCACACACTTCACCGCTTAATAGCTGTTTATTATAGGTGAATGAACAAAACACTGAGCTCTACAGCTCCCTGTGTGTGAAGGTTTGTCTACTGACCTGACTGTCGAGGCCAAGCAGCAGCAGCATGATGAAGAAGAGGATTGCCCAGAGTGTTGGAAAAGGCATCATGGTAACAGCCTTGGGGTATGCGATGAATGCCAGGCCTGGACCTACAGTGGAATGGGGTGGGGGGTGAGAGCAGAAAAAAGGGTGTGGGGAGAAGCAACATTAGTATCATAAGATAATTCTATTTGATCTGCATCTCTGTGGGAAAAAATAACCCCAGAAAAATAGAGATGCAGAGCAAGATGTGAATAAATGATCAAATGATACATAGAATTCAAACTGCATCTACACGTGTAGCAGGTATTCAGATAATAATAGGTACTGTCATACAAAAAACATCTAATGCACATCTTTACTTACCTCTTACAAGCAGCACGTTATGACACTAATAATCATACACAATTGACATACGACACAGTAGTTTCATATTAATCAGATAAAAGTTTGACATCTTAAAATATTACAACACATAAGTCCAAAACTTATATAGCATATGTTCACATAACTGCATTTCTGTGGAAGTAAGTCTGTTATGAGAGAAATAGTAAAACATTCTGGAAATAGATGCATATACAGTATGAGCAGTAAGGGTTATTCTACAAAACAATTGCAATAAACACCATAACCAATGCTTCAGTTGTAGTTGATTAAGTCCCAAATGCTCCAAAAAGGTAAATCAAGCAAATTATGCATCACAAATTTCAGTTTATCAGTGCATATGTCACTCAAACCATTTTGCATCCCCGACTGAGAAAGGTAGGACCATTTCTCTGAGGAATGCAAAATGGCTTTTACAAAACAGCAGCAGATGCAAACTGAGTGGTCAAATAAAAAGCAAATGCTTGTGTTAATTTATTTTCTATCAGGTCCAATTTGACACTGATGGTACATTGGGAACCATAAAAACAGAAGTCAAGGAACAAGGAAGCAGCCATAACAGCAAAACAGCATTGCAGCTGATCATCGGACATATCAATGTTCCACTTTTGTTGTAAATTATGAGGCATCCAACCAAACACCACGTTGACTCAAAATACAACCAACGTTCAGTCGCTTTAGAGCAAAACTGTTCACAGAATACTGACCAAATCTATCGTCCTTCAATTCATGAGCATATGATCCTTATTTTCTAAGCACATTCTTTAATCAATAGAAACTAGAATGTGTTCTGCCATTGCATAGTAAAAGCCAAACTGAGCAGTCAGTGTATTATGTCTCATTAATAACATTCACTGGGTACAAAAGGCCAAGCAGCTGAAACAGAGTTACTTGTGATGATTCAGAACTTTTCATTATAGCTTTCCGGATTGGGTTTAAAAGCCTTAAATTGAATACTTATTGTATTCTGCTGCCTTCCTTATTAGAAGCACAAGACAAGGACAAACATCAACAAGCTGAAAAACACTTCCACTTCATCAGAAACTGAGTTTCCTGTTGTCTATCTGAAGTTCTGGGCTCTGGTTGAAGAACATCAGCCCACTCGCCAAACACTGACATTGGACAATTCTGCAAACCCCCATTATTAGGCTGGCTTTGCAGAAATGTGCAATATTTGTATCGACTGGGCTGGCAGCATGGACTGTGTCTTAAATCAGTATAAAATATTAAACTATATTAACTTTAAATAAATTAACTTATCTCAGAAACTTGGACTCAAAAAAACAATTCATGTCATAAACAACCTTCTTTAAAAGTTTTGCAGAACATGCTGTTAAATCTGCAGCTTGTAGAGTTTCACAGAAAAAAATAAGAAATGGTCTTTCCAGAAGTGGTTCTGACAAAGTACTGTAGTCTTCCATTCATTCCTTTAGGTGTTATAACATTGGTTCATATAACATGGCCTTGCACAATCAGTCATCATTTAACTACTTTGATTGCAATTAAAATCAAACACAAATAAAATTCTTGTTAAATTCTGCCAGATAGTGAGATCAGAGCAGACTGGGCTCCATTACTTCCCCATGAGGCTTGATACAGGTCATGCATAAGAAAAGTTATATAAGTCCATGGAAAACATGTTGGCAGTTAAGACTGCACAAATCATGACAGCACTAGTTGCTCTACCACAGCTTGTAGAATAAAAACAGCTATTTATGTAAAAGCCCTCAGCTTGATAAAAACAACTGTTTGCCGAGTTTAAAAAAACTCTCAAAACAAAAACTCAGATGGCATGTTGAAGCCATCATATTGGCACAAGATGCACTGTCAACTAAGTTGAGTTCTCAATCGTTTGTATATATGCTTCTTTGGCAAATCTCTAATGTTTGTCCCCCTGGCGCCACCTTTTAATATTTAAAAGCCGATCAAATCTATCCATATTTTCTGCTTTTGTCAAGGAGTGTTTGATTGCGGAAGCTTCCATATTCCGATGCCGTCATTTGAGTTTAAACAGGAAATCCTTTAAAGTCCAGATGGTAACTCAGTTCGAAATTGAGCGTAGAGGCTGATTCTCTTTTGGGTGTCGTTGCTGTTTTTCTTTTTTAATTACTGTTATATAATTTGTTAACCAGGAAGCAGCGCCCACCATCACTGCCGCCTTTACAAAACCCTCGTACCTGACTCTGCCACATCAGCAATGTCCACCCCTTGCTCTTGTGCCATGAAGCCCAGGACGGAAAATATTGCGAAGCCAGACACAAAACTGGTACCACTGTTGAGGGCTCCCAGCAGCAAACAGTCCCTATGTCACACATATGTCATGAGGAGGATTTGTTAATGAACACACAAGGATCCCCATAACCCCCCCTCTCTCCCCAACCGGTAACCCCCATCCCTGAAAACTAAGACGCCTCACCTGTAGCAGTTGTATCTGTACTTGTTGTAGCTCCCCAGGGATGTCATGGCTCCCAAACAGATGGCATAGGAGAAGAAAATCTGAGTGCCGGCATCAATCCACACCTACCAAACAGGATGAGAAAGTGGAGGACAGAGAAGTTTAAGCCTGCTGGGGATAGGACAGTATGGAAGGTGAGGACATGACAGTGAAGCTTAGATTCAATCTTTCTCACTTGTGTTTGTGCAACAATTAGGATTTTACCAAGGAAACACATCTGTCTGTTTTTTCTGCTCTTGGATCTTTACACTTTTTAGATTTAGAGTGGAACTTGGTAACCTTGAAAATACGATGAACCTCCTTCTGTTCATGCATGAAACTCAAGTAACTAAAGGGAGACAGAAGACTCGGGTTTTTATTCCTAACAGTCTTGTGGTTTACTCCTGGGATACAGTGACAGTTTTTTCAAATATGACAAAAAGTTCTTTCCAAGTTCAGTTTTAGCAACAACTATTTTTAACTTCTTGTCCCAGTTTTTGGTTCAACTGTCAACTTCTCATATTTTCCAATTTAAATTTGGAAACTTCAAGAGCAGTCAGATAGTCCTGACATGCTGAGCAAACCACATGTCTACAATAGGAAACGAATGAAGGAGCCTTAGGACTGTTTCCTACCTCTGGGTCTTTCAGGCGATTGAGGTCAGGATACAGGTAGAACTTGATGCCCTCAGAAGCACCAGGCAGAGTCACACCACGGATCAACAAGACGATGAGCATGACAAATGGGAATGTGGCCGTGATGTAAACCACCTGAGAATGAGCACACACATACACATACATATTTATACTCCAGTTTGGGGGAAAAAAGCCAAATTAAAGCTCAGATCCTTGCTGTCATTGCAGTGAATGTGTTTGTGAAATGTGTTAACTTTGTAATGTAGTTTGAGCTTATTAACTGGAGATGGAGGCCAATTCAGGGGCAGACCACAGGCAGTCCCTTAAATCAATAGTAGTGTGTCATTATCAGCTTTGTGGACAGCGGTAACCATATTTGGCTTGTAGGAGTTATTTTATTACAACCAAGAACAATTGGAGAGCAGATATTAGCCAAAACCAATCGATAGAGTGTAGAGGCTGTAAAAAAAATAAAAAAAAAAATACTCTGCTGTTACAGTCACATTCAAACAAAAATTTCCCAAAATGTAGTCACTCAATTTAATCTGTTCTGAAATGTTGACTGTCTGTATAAACAAAGAAACATGGCTTTTCTAAAACATAAAATGAAAACTGTCTGTATGAGTTCAGTCTTCAATAGAAAATAATGGATTCAAATAATAAGAAAAAAATCACCCAAGAGTTCAAACGAAAATGAAAGTTACTTAGCAACAAATCTGCCTAATCAGACAACAGAAAAAAAACAATTATATGAGAATGATGCAGCTTTTGCATTCTTTTGTTTGTGCATATGATGCAGTAAAATACAGACAGTACTGTTCAGATTCTTTTTGTTCATATCTTGCTCCAATAAAATAAAGAATGTGATCAAGGACAAGAAACAAATAACCAAAATATATACATATGTACATACCTTTCCAGTAGATTTCACACCCTTCCAGATACAAAAGAAGCAGATGACCCAGACGAGCAGTAAACACAGGGCCAGGTCCCATTTAACAGGGCCAATCTCCTCAATGCCGTTGGTGATTCCCAGCACATTGTGTCTGCAGCACAAAATGATAATCTGAAATCATCTGTGCTACAACTAAAGCTATGAAAGGTTTATCAAGACACCATACTCATGACAGCATGGAGGTTGTGTGTGGGCATGTATGTGAGCAGGTGTGGTGTGATTTTATATAACTTACTCCCAAAACTCAGTGACAGGGGAGGTGAAGTTGGAGGCGTTGGCGGCCAACCAAATGGTTTTGTTCTTGCGGTAGGTGTCCTCAATGCAGAGATCTGTGTTCCAGGGCTGCTTGCACTTGGCCCAGGGCAACTCAGGCTGGAAACACTGAAAGGTAAAAGAGCAACAGACGGTGTGAATCTGACAGCTACCTATATTCCTCTCTGCCTTGCTGGTTACCAACTTAATCACCATTTCAAATTGCACACTTGTTTTGTTAATTTTCCTTTAATGCAACTTTTAATGACTTCAGCTACATTTGACTCTATGTCCTGGTACCTTTTGTTGGACATTTTATTGAATGGGACAATATTCTTAACAACAATCAACAAAGACTGAATTAAGAAAGAAAAAAGCAAATGTATAAATTTATCATAATAATCCTAGTATGATTTCCACACCTGAAACAGGTAGTAGAGACCCCAGGCCAGGATGACGATGTAGTAGATGTTCAGAAGGGATACAATTATGATGGAGGCGTAACCAATGCCTGGGAAAAAGAGAAGTTTAAAAGAATGTTAACAAAGGACAAACGCTGATTTTTTTTTTTTTTTTAAATAATGACATTTTAACAAAAAAATACCCAAGAAAACTTTGTTTAAAAGCAAAAGTTTACATTTAAACAGATCACAGTTCTGAAGCTTCCTTTGAAGCATGAATAGAATAAAGTGTCCATGAGCTTTACCTGAATAATAACATCTTTCTGACAAGTTTAGACCTTTCATCTTTGATTTAAAATGACAGTATTTTATGCTAACTTTTGACATACCAGAAAACAAAATTTTACAACTGTCCCACTTTAGTGAAACAGCTTCACTGATGCAACGTACATTGTATGTCTCCAACATACGCAATCATAAATCAAATACAAGGAAACCTTAATATTTAGGGCTTGGTTTTGAGTTATTTTTAAAACTTCTAAATGAAATCAAAAGTAACAGAACTGAGAAATGTGTATGGAGAATATGTTTTAATGCAGAGCCATGATTGTGGCTGTTGTATAACTTTTAGGAGATTAAATAGATACATTGGGTCATCCAATCAAATACGAATGCTTTGTATAAGCCAATGTTCACATTCTGATGATCCACATTTATGTGTGAATGCTTGGTAATCCTTTTTTATGCTGAAAAGTATTTGTACATCTCATCTGTGTCAGATAATCCTGTCCTCTTTCAGAGAACATACTGTGACCAAATAGTAAAACAGTCCCAGTTTCTGGCCTCGGTCTACAGTCTACAGTGGTGCATAGGAAAAGTGAACTGTTCCCTCAGATGTAGGGCAGCTACTGAAAAGCCCAGTAGATTTTAGAAAATTTAAGTAAAACCAATTAACAATCAGAAGTGCAGAAGAAAATATATTTATAGAAGAAAGTGCCACACTTTTAAAAACTAAAATCTACAATCATTTTGACAAAGAAGAACTAGATTTCATATCAGTTCTGTTTATTCAACTTACAGTGTTTGGTCTAAAAACAATAATAACACTATGAATAGAACTGGACCCAACACTGAACTGAGAGGGACTCCACAATTGAAAGATGGTGCAGAGAACAATTTGGGCTAAATGAACAAAAAAAAGTCCTCTCAATGTCAATTTTTCTTGTGCTGACAGAAAATGATAACGAATGTCACATCAAAGACAGCGCACATGTCAAAGCCTTTAGCAGCAAGGTTTCCAGAGTCAACAGTAAACTTAGGGAGGAGCCATTTTAAGGCTGTGACAAGATTCAAGATTTAAAATTCACTGAGGTCTAACAAATCTTTGAAGTTTATAAAATACATTTTGTTGTTTGCTGCAAAGACTGCTCCATTTAATCTTTTTTATTTTGTTGTTTACAGCCTCTGTTCCACTCAATCTAAACTGTTTTTGTCTAGTCTGGTGAAACGTCAGCAGTATCTTATCCTTTTCTTCATAAATATCAAAGTGTACAATATACTCTGGCTGGCTCAAGGACCAAAGCATGATTGTTGGTTTTAGTTTTTAACCTTTAGTGGTTTCATCACAGCGCTTCACTGCGTTATTACAGACCTTGACGCCATGCTAGCAGTAAATACAGAATCAAAGCTGTGTGTGAGATGTCTTTTTTCCTTTTGCTTCAACTGCACAAGGACAAAGAAATGCCCCCCATTTTAGAGCAGGTGTACAAATTGGATTTGGATCACAGCGGATTAGAATTTAGGTTAGAGGTCGCATGATGACTACAGTCACTGTTGGCCCTCATAAGGACATTACAACACGCTCTGTATGTGTTTAGGCAGAGCCGACAGAGACCACTCATCCAAATTAATGTTCTTCAGCGTCACTGACCATCTGTGAGCGTGTGCATGTGTGTGAGTCGAGAAGTGTCTGCATGAATTATAGAGAAACATCTTCAGCCTTGTTTGCCATCTGTGTGTCTTCAGCATGTATATGAATGTGTGAACTACTTCACCACCACATCATGTCCTTCTAATCACTTGGTAATTAGCAGCTGCATCACATCTACATTTCTGAACTCACACACATGCACGGACACACACTTGCTCAGATCACATGGTACAGTGCTGATCAAACAAACAGCTTTGTCCTCCTCCATGATGTCATTTCTTGAGCTCATCTCATGACCCTGACTGACCTCACTCACTTTTTCTACATCAGCAAATTATGAGGAATCAGGTTTACAATTCTTGAAGATTTTTATGCAATGAGGAATAATAATAATAAAAAAAACTTGATGGAAATTGTGCAAAAAGAAAATGGAGCCAAACACAACCATAATAAAAAAATTCCTGTGTTTTTTGCAGCTGTTTAAAAATAAAGACAGAGGAAAGTATTATATTTATCGTGTTAATTTGTAAGTTTGTAGCTTTTCCTGTCATGTGGTGGCACTGGTGTGTTTTCTGAGTCTAACTCATTCATTTTCTTACAATACATAGAAATTATTTGAATTGAACTAATATACACTTCTGCACATTTACAGTGTAAACAGGAGCTGAATGTAGAGGCTTATGTGTGCAGGTCATCTCAACCTGTAGTAAGGTGTGCATTTGCCCCATCTTAGCCATTTTTCATCCTCTGAGATGAATTCTGCCTCCGACTCAGGAAGCAACATGCTTTTCCTTAATCCTACCTGTACATCCTGAATTGATGAGGCTGTTTTTGATTTGCACATCATCGTGTGACCTTCACATAGGTGACATCTGGCCACTGACCAACATTTTATAGTGCTGCATGCAGAAATTTTTCTCAAGTTAAAACGATAGACAACCCTGGTAACATGAACACTGATTATAATGTGTATATAAAGTTCTAAAATCTGGTGTGCCCGGTAGTCTGATGCTTTTCTGTATGTGTAAGGGGGGGGTTCACATGATGACGCACTTGTTTTTGATGTGCCACACCACAGCTCTCTTGGCGTGTTTTTGGATATAGTCCTTTATTTCTTCATAATACTCTTTTTTCCAACTTCTGCTTTGACTTCCCTTCCCCAGATATCTTTTTTTGCAGATTTCCCTCTTTCATCCTGCTCCTTCTCTCTGTTTCTCTTGTCTCTATCAATCCATCTGTCAGCTCCTCAGATCTCACTGCTCTGCTTCTTTTCTTCCGAGCTCCCTCTTGTTGCCCATCTCTGATGTGTTGCTGCGCTGTTGCCATAGCGATGTGCAATTTAGGACACTATGCTCACCATTTTATTTTGTTGTTTCTGTATATTTGTGTTTAAGATAGCTGAAGAATAATGTTTGAAGGGGAAAAAAAAACATTAAAAATAAGAAAAAAATAACCAGAAATATATATGAAACAAAATTGACCCACAATATGGAAGTTATGTGAGTATTAACTAAAGAGAGAAGGGAATTGGAATATTTTCTAAAGCTGAATACACAGTGATGAATACATTAACCTTTTTCAGCTGGTTACTAACAGTAGGAAAGGGGGAGGTGAGAGGAACTGGTGAAGAAAAGAAAGTGATAAAAGTGAAGACAATATGACCCATGATGGACAATGAAAATGGATGAGAGGAGCAGTAAATAAGTCCACGAGTAACTAATGTATAAATAATCTGATCAGATGACAGAGGAAAGATCTGAACTCCAAGTGTGCTTTCATAAAAGAAGAGACGGGTTTTGACAGGAGAGAAGGTGAGAGTCAGAGAGGGTTAAAGCTGAATAAAGGCCTCAGTATGTTGGTGTACCAGCGCAGGTCTGGTTGTTGCCTGGTAACGAGTGCTGGGTAAAATCTCAACACTCTGATTGGAGGAGTCTCTGGTGTGACTCAGCCATTCCTCTGTGAAAACCAGCAGAGGTGTGGAAAAATTCAAAACCTTTCAGAAGAAAAAAAGACTCAAGGCTCTGCTCCTAGCAGGTGACTGGGATATTAAAAGGCCAAGTGGGTGGAGCTAAAGTGGCCATTAGAAGAACCATGGTTCCTGTTCTTTCCATAATGGCTTCCCTTTCAAACTCATTGGCTACTATTGATTATTGCTTACTTTATTATTTATTCTACCATTTCAGTGCAGTAAAGTTACATATTTAAATACTATTTCTGGCCATCCAGTGAATGAAGCTACATTCACTTTTAGCTCTTTTTATGGCTTCTTGTTGATGCTTTAATCTTTTGTTTGTTCCTGAGTAAGTTGTTGGAACACGCATAGCAACAATAGTCCACCTATCCACATTCATTGTCTCTATTTTTTGAAGACAGGCTACATACCAGTAAAGATGGGACAGAGCTTCTCCCAACAGGTGATGCCACCCTCAGAGGTGAACTGACCAAGGGCGACTTCCAGGAAGAAGACTGGCAGACCACCACCAAACAGGAAAATGAAGTAGGGGATGAGAAACGCACCTAGAGAAAGAAAATAAAAAAAACAAACTAAATACATAAAAAGCAAAACAGAAAATTCTAAACTTTTCAAAGGTTTCTTCTCATTTCAAGTCTTACCTCCACCATTCTTATAGCAGAGGTACGGGAAACGCCAAACATTCCCTAAACCCACAAATCCACCAGCCACGGACAGAACAAAGTCCAACTTGCTGGCCCACTTCTCACGCTGTGGGTGTTTGCCCTCTGCCTCGTCTTCAGGTCGAGTGCCAGGGCTCTTACCAGGAGATGGCTTCAAAGTGTCCTTATGAAAGTCCTTCAGGCACTGAAGTTTCTCTTTTTGAGCCATTCTGGAGAGACAGAAAGATCCAAGTCAAGATTAAATCACAAAGGTTCAACACTTTTATCTGCATATATGTTGACGGACAAGTATTTTTGAACTTCCTGTTATTACCCAAACCAACAGCATAAACTGGAAATAGAAAAGAAAAACTAAACACTAAGATTTGTATATCTATATATGCAAGCTGTAATTTACTTTCAGAAAATTTAAATTTGAGACATGGATCTGTGACAAAGAGTTCTGGTATGACATCTGATGAAAACTCAGAAAGATGCTTTGAACAAAGTTGGACTTTTTTTACTCTGTAGACCTTTAAAAAGTTAGTGATATTATCATGTTCAGGAAGGATATACTTAAAGCAATGATGAACCATTGGTTCTATAAATGTTACATTTGTTAAATAAAGTAATCTTAATATTCTTTGTCATCTTTTACAGTGTGCATTATTTACTTTTTACACCATTTCATGTCAAGGTCAGGTGCTAAATTGACCCAAAGATTGTTGTGTTTGAGATAAATCCAAGGCTGGAGTCTGCTTTAACCCTGCAGACAAAACCTAAAGAGATACCAGTTGAAATCAACTGCACAAACAATTTATTATCTGGTGTGACTTTACAATAAATGTTTAAATAAATACCACAGCAGAAAGGTTGTTTTCCTCAACTGATAAGATAACAACTACATTGCTCAAAATCCTCCAAGGAAGAAAAACCAAAGATAGAGTAGAAACCATCCTAAAGAGAGATTTTAAAGTTGTTTTTCATTCAGGTTCTTTACTAAGCTACAAATAATCAAACATAAAAACAAAGGAAAAAAAAAATCCACTCATTTTGCTGTTATTTATCATCAGTGATTGGATTTGATAAAACAAACTATTTGGCTTGTATTGGACATCATTTGTTTTGGTAGAGATCTGAGATGGAATATTCTAATATTTTTAAAAATCTGATTTAAAAACAGTTTGAAGTGTTCAAGTTTCTGATCTGTTTATAGAATTTCAGCAAATGTGCTGCATCTTTTGCTTTTAATTAGAGCAGAAAAAAAATCATGTCAAACTCTTCCTAACTCAATCTGTGTTTAAGTGAATTTTGATCACATGAAGACAAACATTTCCAAAATCTATTTTAGACTTTACAGACAGACAGAACCTTTTCATTTACAGCTCATATGAAACAGGAAATCTAACTCTGGTCTACTTCCTCCTTCGGTTCATCTCTATTGGTTCAGCAAGTAGGCGGAGAAAGATAAAAGAAACAAACATCTTGATGAAATAACCGTAGCAGTAAATTTCCACACAACAGCAGCCATGGAGGAGAATGAGAGAGTCAGAGATACTTAACAGTCAGCACGTGTCTGTCACTGTGAAAAATGTCACATCCTTATCTCTGTCCATCTGGAAGACTGCTGCCTCAACTTCACCCTTTGTTTCTATCGCTTCTTCACTCCAAATTTCACTTCAAGGATAAAACAGCATTTTAGAAGAATCCCTTAAGGCAGTGGCTTTCTGCATGTACACATTTAAATTTCGATGCTGTCGCTCTATCCAGCAGCGTTCAGTTTCAAACACACTTGTGTTTATGCAGCTTTGTATCTCATTACATCTTAGTTCCTTAAATTATGTTAATGTTCTCAAAGGAACGTCCACTTACACACTTATCTTTGTCATTTTGATTCAGACAAAGGAAACTGTGGGTCTGGTGAAAGTAGCGTGTTTAAGCACATGCAGAGAACAAAAGCACTTCCTCTTGTAAGAGTTAATGGAGTCGATTATGTCTGAGGTAAATTGTTGCTAATCGATACTAGAATAAGAAAGCCAATCCATAACAACCACAAGGCAGAAGATCCTGCAACATTCAATCTACTCAGTCAGTTAAATAAATTAAACATTAGCGGTATTTGACCCATTAAAGGAGATTTTTTTAGAGTACAGTAACAGTACTATGAAGGCAAAGAAACCAACAAAGATTTTGTTAACATATTTTAAAGTGGCTAATCCTTTTAATATCATGTTGGATACTTTTTGATGCATTCTGTTCACTGAGTCTTTCTAATAATCATCATAAAATAGTATTATTCATGACAATGTCAAAACATGATGCAACTCAAGCAAAAACATGCAGTATCTGTTTAATGTTAAAAGAAATCCACAAAACCTGAAAATCTAAAGACTGACGCGAGTGACTTTTAAATTTATGGTGAAAATTGGGGAACAGGTAACATAAAATAAAAGAATTTAATAAAAATATAGGCTGGAGTGTGGATGAACCTTGAGTTTTCACTGAGTTACGAGGTGTCGAGCTTCAGAGAACGACGTCTTGTGAAAGTATATAAAATCAAACTGCAACCAGACAAACAGTAAGTTCACTCACTAACCATTTACATAACTCAGTCTCCTATTTTAAGACCATGAACATTTCCACTGGACTGACCACATATTAAATCCACTCATCCATTACTCTACTCTTCCTCCCTCATTCTGCTCCACATTCCTTTTACCTTTACAACTGTTTTGCTCCATATTGCCTTTTCTATAGCTCTTCATCTTCTTCATTTTACATGCTTCCTTTTTGATTAAACAACATGCTAGTGTTGTGCATGTTATTGCTGCTAACAGGCAATTAGGCCTTCAAGCTAATTAGGTTACAAAACATGATTTAAATCATTTAACTTAAGTATTAAGGATGATAGATGCACAAATTTAGAGGTGATTCAAAATAAGCCTCTATAGACTAAAGTGAGAAGATTACTACAGAAAATTTACACCGTCAGGTTTTTCTCTTTTTATTTTTGACTATCATATTAAAAATCTCCACTTTCTGCAGCCTGTTTATCTACTAGTCTTCCATAAACTTCCTTTTCGCTTTCTTTACATTTAACAGCAGCATGACGCAGAAAAGTTAGAAAACAAGGTGCCGTCAGCATGTGAACAGTGTTCTGCGAAGTCACAAAAAGAAATGTTTTAGGAAATTTTGTCTGCAACAGGTTTGAGTTAAAACATATTGAAATGCTGCCATTGAATTTTCATGTAGACAAAATGCAACCTTTTGTAAATGACAACAGCAAAGTGACTTCTTAAAAATCCTACAACCCATCCTCGAGCTCGTGTTGTGTTTCCAGCTTGTACTCCGTGTGAAGGCTTCATGTGCATCCTCCTCACCCTCCATTCATTTTTGAGGCAGGGGTCCAGCACAACATCCAGGCCTGAAACTGGAATTAAAGTCTTCTGTTGATATTTTTGTGCAGATTAACACATTTTTTTTAAAAGGGGATACACTGCTGATGCGTATGAAGTTATTTTTACAGGAAAAAAATAACATTGTTTTAAGACAAGGCCAAAACAAAAACAAGGAAGGAGATAGAAAAACCTGTTAAACTGATGTCAAATGTTATTTTAGAAAAATAAAACACAAACGAGTGGCATGTAAACGGGGAAGATTTGAAAGAAAAAATATGAGGAGCTTTTAAATGTTGGTTTGTGGAGTTTAAAATGTAGGAACAAGAGGAATTTAACCTGCCAGCACACACAAAAAGACACTAGAAAGTCAAAAACAAAAAACCCCAGGAGGTTGCATGCCTTTCTCTGGTATCTAATCAGAGTACACAATGTGTATCGATTCACACCAAATGTAATATTTACATTTCAATGCTGCAGATTACAGAATGTAGAAGAAGCTCTGTTTCCACACACCCCAAGGCAAAACCTACGATTTTATCTACACTCCATCCGGTGGTGACTTACTGGGTTTTTGTTCAAACCAGAACATGAATATCCTTAACATAAACACAAGTTCACATTTGACTGATGATACTTAGATGCAGTCTTGTTGCAACAGAGAGCAAGCTTTTCATTTCAAACCTGCATTTTTTTCATGCCAGATATTTGAGGAGTGTTAATCTGTTAACTTGGGAATTTAGCATGAACTCTGCACATAACTGAATGATAAAATCATTTGCTGCCAGTAAATCTGAGTCATGGGATTCAAAAACCAGCTACAAACAATCCAAACTCCTCTGGTCTGTTAGGTCACAGTCAGTTGGAGCCGTCAGGCTCAGAACCATCTAATTTCTGAAAGGAGCGTGGTATTTTTCACACATTAATGGTTCAAACACAAACACCTCTAGTCTGGACTTTTAAGGTTCTGACACCCATAATTAAAACACGAATGTGTTACAGAAGGCAGCTAACAAAAATAAATAAATCAGGACTCACTCATCTGCTTTTATATGGAGAGAACCAAACTAAATTAATGGAAGAAAAACTGTTTCAAAGTAAATGGTGGGGAGTATAATACAACCTCTTTGATTCAGCCTGAAGTAGTGGGAGGAGGTTAGTACAACTTTTTGCAGAACCATTTTCATGCAGTGGGGGTGGGGGGGGTTAGAAGGGGGTGGGGCCTGATTCCTATTTCTGGTGGTGATTGGCAGGGTACAGCCTGGACAGACCGCCAGACCATCACAGTTAGCAACACAAACACATGTACAACACTGTGATGCTACACTGATAAAAGCAGTGAACGTTGGTTTGGGCAGTATTTTTTGTTTGATGCAGATAGCTTGATGTTATCAATCAGCAGATTTTCAAATGCTGGTTTCCTATTTATAAACTCACACTGTGCTGCCTTTGTTCTGTCTGTTGGTTTAAGAAATGCTAAAAGCAGCAACATGAAGAATGTCTGTTTTCCCACATGAGCATTGAGTAAAACTGAGCTTTGATTTTGTATCATCTTGGAACGAGGAGATGATTTTAGACCTCTTTAAGCAGCGTACCCATCTCAGCTGATGTACAGTGACTTCAAAATGAGCAGCAGGAAGGGCTGAAATGTTTAACAACAGATGGTGGAACACTGAACATGTCACTATGAAGAGTGACTGTTCCTTGGACACTGAAGTGTTAGCTGTATAGTTCTGTCATACATTTTAACAGAGCTTCTCTCCTTCCTCCAACTACGTCAATGCAATTTGCTTCTATTCAACTATTCTAAACATTTAAGTTGTATTATCCATGTAGGGACAATTAATTATTAGTGCATTTATTAGCCACAAGAGGGGGTTGTTTTGTCACAATTCTTTCACTCCTCCTGTGCTAAACTGCATGACTTCCATCATCCTGAGGTATGAAGATATGCACTTGGCATCAGTCAAGGAGAGTAACTGATAATGCCTCTAATAACATTACGCTTTACTTCAACACTGGGTGTTACTTATTATCTTTACTGCTCCACATTCAGCTCACAACACCATCTTCCAAAGCTGCCAGGTTCTAATTACAACACAGTTATACAAAATCATCAAAGATTAATGGGGTAGCTCTAATTTGAGAGTGAAAGTGTATGTGGGTCAGTGGTTCACACTGATTAGTTAGTATGCACAGTGGCAGTAAAGACAAAGTCTAACCTAAAGTCGAGGAAGTTTGGTCATAAACCCTGCAAATCAACAGCTGATGCAAATGAGCTCAGAGATGTTTCGATTCAGTGTGTCAGTTCCTTTTTCCCTGTTTAAAGAAACAAGTCTGGGAAGGTTGGCAGCTGAGATTTCACAAACACACTTTCTTCAGGTTACATACATAAATTATTTAACAGAAGACAAGACTTCAGTTTATACAGAAGCTTTCAGCTTGGGTTTGACACACAAAGAGGAAGATAATCAAAACTTAGTCAGACTTATAAACTACCAGTAGTTTTCCACTAAATGAAGATCAGCTTGGTTCAGCATAATAGTTAACAGGTCAATCCAGGTCACCACAGATGTTACAAGTGAACTTGTGACTAACTCTGAAAGAGCAGGGGGCAAATAATAAGTGATCTGAATTCAAAAAGTCTCAAGCATGAATCTTCATCTTGAATCATGAAACCTGGATGTCAGACGGGTTTCGTGCTTTCACACGAGTCAGAACTCTATTAATGATTCATCACATTCTTCAGATCACTTCTTGAATACAGACAGATTAAAACTTGTACTGACTACATGAGCTGACTTGATACATCAGATCGCTGATTCAAAAGGAACCACATATCAACATGACAAGGACTCTGCAGCAGACCAGATTAAATGAGAGAAAACTCAGGGTCAACAGCAAAAACAGACGCACACAAGCTGGAGTCCGGATCGCAGCCAGCGCTGGACCGACATCAATTTATCAGCCAGTGTCACCCAACTCTAATGCAATGGAAGGCCAAACCCAAACAAACTGAATTTTTAATCACACATATTAACATGTGTGCTCATATTAACAGGCATCAGTTTCATTTATCTCAAAGTACGTCGTTGGAGATATGCATGCTTTGAGGATGAAATGCCAAAAATGAAAAGCATCACTCATTTTTAAAAATCAGAGATCCCCGTGTTTAAACCCTGAAAGCGAATTCACTCAGTTTTGACCTAAATGATTTGGACTTGTGTGTGTTTTTCCATGAAGCTGGCTGAATAAATACAGAATTATTCACAGTAAAAGAAAAAACATTATGAGTGTGCCAGACTCTAGCTAGTCTGAGTAAATTTCCAACATTAACGCTGATCCAAAAAAGGAACCTAATGCTAGTGATGAGAACCCAACCCTTCAGGAGCTTCTCAGTAAACCTTGTATATCTATTCATTCCAACAGATCTGGATGTTACTTCAAAACTCATGAAAGACTCATTACATTTAAATCATAGTCCACTTCAAGTGTTCTGGCTGGTGGAGATGGACTTCACATGCAGTTTAAAAGAATGAGCTGTGAAAATGTGCAAAACATGCCCTTAAAATGTCATTTCATGGTAAGAAAAGAGAATTGAAGAAAGCAGGAAGGGGAGTCGAAGGCAGAGAGACAGAGAGAGGGGCGGATTGAGGAGAGAGAGGCAGCTCTACTCTCAGAGCGACAGAAGAGCATCTCCGCCTTCTTTGCGCTCCGAGCGCCTCACTTCCCCTTTCTGAAGCTCCTAAACGAAATTAAAGACACCGCGGCCGCGCGGCCGTTTCTGTTGGTTTGAATAGATTACACATTTACATTTTTATAAACCGAGTCAGATAAAATACTGACAAAACACGCACGGTGTGACTGGAAAACACAGAAGGTATCAAAGATGAAAAAAGCGCCTTGATGTTTCAAACACTTGACAAACAAAACAAGAAATAACGGGTTAGAATGAACGTCCCGCTTTTAGGCCATATGATAGAAACTACTTATCTGATAAATACATTACAGATGCAAAAATGTTCTAAAAAGCGTTGAGCGCTAAGCTATCGGAAAAAATGCAAATCCACCAGCGAGCCTTCCAGAGCGCACGAATAAAAGCCCAGAAGGAAGAAGAGAGTTCCGTTTCCATCCTCCACAGCAAGCTGCACAAAGAAACATCCCCGCATGTAGAGACACACGCACCGGTAAAAACACAGATCCAAACAGCACTACGAGGTCTCATTTATCTGTGCTGGAAAACTAACTTTTCTGCTCTTTTCTGTTTGCACACAAACTCTTTTCATTCAAACACAATGGTGACTCAAATAAACGGTGAAATTATCCCTTAAATTTCTGTTCAAATCTTAGGAAAATGAATGAAAGCAGCACCACCATTTCTCCCAGCTCTGTTTTCTGAGTGGATAAGGATGTAGTTCTTTTTTTACCTGCTACGCTGATGTGATGTTTTCTATTATTTTGTCCTTTTTGTCCTTTGTGCACGGTCCCTTGTCCGTTTCTTCTTGTCCCGATCCTCCTGTGTCCGTGAGAGTCACTGAAGTCTGGACGCGTCCGAAGCCTTAATTTTAGCCTATTTATAAGCTTCTCTTTCTGACCTTTGTCTCTTAAAACCAGGGGACCAGAGACATCAGCGGCAGTGGAAAATCACCGGCCTGCCTCCTTAGAGCAACAGGAAAGCGATGTTACTGCTGCCTTCATGGTACAGCAGAAAACCTCGGATTTTTCCTAAGTGCGCACTTAAAAGAGCGAAGCTCTGAAAAGTGAAATGTTATGAAGTTTATCGTGCGATCTTGGTAAGATCACGTTATAGAACCAAGTCAAATTATTTCTGCAACGAGAAGGAAATGTTACTTTGTGGAAAGTCTACGCAATAGTAACAGCTCATATACCAGCATGAAACAGAATTATTTAGAAGTATGTGCGTAAGTTTTCTTCTCATCTTATTACTTTAATTTAAAAACAATTTTAATCACCAATTCACGCTTTTTTCAACATTTTGTCCACTCGTTTTCAATCAGGGAATTTTACGACGAGCACCTGAATGCAACATGAAGGGGAAATTTAAAGCGACAGTTCCTCATGTCCTCGCTCACTTGAAAGTTTTATTTAATTAGAAAAAAATGAAATAATTCCCGTGTCTTCCTTTAAAAACTAATTTTTTTTATATAAAATGTCAGTAAATGATGTTTTCTTGTGAACTCATTAATAAGAACAATTACTGAAATGAGGAAGAGGGGCATGTTTTTGCTGTGAGTCATTCTTGTGTTTATTCCTGCTAGATTTGAGTTTTCAGCTCCTCAACAATCCATGACTGTTCGTTTTAAGATAGTTGCAAGAAGCAGATCTGTGCTGCAGGCAGACCAGCTGCACACTTTGGATTCATGCTGAATACGTCTGGCACCTTCTTTCTGAAATAAAGAGAGACATTTTGGGAAAAGACATGGCTTTGATGACAGCATCTGTCTCTCCAGTCTACCAATAGACACCTCATTTAGGTTAGCCATGCTATGAGAGCTGATACAAACATGTACCATCAAAAAAGGTGGATTTTATTCTTTTTACCAATAATAGCCAGAATGAAACATATTTTCTTCAGTATGTGAAACAGTGTTCATCAAGTTTTCCTGTTGTAGCATGTGTGTATATGTCCACAGTCTCTCTGCTCATCTGTCCATGAGCTTGTGTTAAGAACTCAGCAATGTCTCCATTCAGAACTTTAGTGTCTCTTAATTCAAGAACACTTACAGGATATTCTGGGAAAATAAACACAGAAGTTTACAGTCAGAGACATATCTAACATATTTACACAGGAAGTAGTTAGATTCACTGCGTACACTGTAAACAACTGAGTAGCCTTTGCAAAAGTAATAGTGCATGTAGAACACAGTCAGTTTTGTTTTTGTTTTGAGTTTTTTTAGTTTTCCATTGCCTTCAAGACCTGGTGAAGGGGAGGCAGAAAAGGAGGGTGGGGGTAGTTAAACATTTTACAGCTTGTGGAAAGAAACTGTTTCTTATTCTCCAAGTTTTACTCTCAATTGTTGTCTTTTTTCCAGGTGACAGAGTAAATAATGTGCAGGTTCATTTAGAACAGTGTGTCCCATTGCTTTTCCTAAGGACCTACTGTCCCACATGTTTTAGATGGTCTAGTGCTTACATGCACGATTAAAAAGATTGTATTACCTTCTTAGCATGTCATCAAGTTCCACACAACACTATCACTTTAAATCAGGTGTGCTGAAGCAAGAAACCATCCAGAGCATGTAGAAAAAAAGGTGGGAAGAGACCTGAAAGTGGGAAACACTGATTTATTATAAACCAGGTGTTTTTCCTTTGAAGACACTGTAAATTTCTCTGAGTGGTAATTATTTACTCTTCTGCTGCTCTTGTCCTTCACTGGAGTTTCATCTTGTTCTCTTCTGTGCAGTAGATGAATCACATTAAAACAATAAGTCAGGAGGCAGTAACCAGTAGAAGTTGGTGAGTAGGTGATGAAGGAGGTGAGCAGTGAAATGTATCATTGAGTATCATTGAGACAATTTTTTATAGATCATTAGTCTTTTTCACATGTGCATTCACTTTTTATCTGTAAGGGAGGTCTGTTGACAGTTAGCTTTAACCTCTGTCCTTAAAACTCTTCAAACACATTCTTATCTTAAGCCCTTGACTGATGCGTCATCCTGTCACTTTTTCAAACACTATCTTACTACTTTGTTTACTCTGACTTCACAGAATCAGTGAGATTAACCTCAAGAACGGCAGGAAATAAAGCTAAAGTTATTGTAAGAGAACCAGTTTATACAGGAGGGAACTTTCGATACATACACACAAAAAGACATTTATAATTTACATTCATTAAAAAAACTATTTGCTGACAAAATTAATCACTTCTAATTATCAGAACTGAACATGTACCCCATTACTCTTCATGTGTATGTTATTCAGTTTCAATCACATTGTGTTCTGATCGGCTTGTGTGGAGGAAATTAGGGTTCCACTTACCTTCAATTTCTGTAAAATATTATGATTTTGTTGCCTTATTTATTTTGACTGTACATGATATTTGTAAATTGCAGTAACAGCCAGCACCTCTCCCGGTCCTTCTCTGCATGTCTCCAGCTTTAGTCACATAAGATTTTTATCTGTAGTCCATTTTATTTCATGTGAATCAAATGAAGGTGCATCATGGCAAACAAGTTCATTTAACATTTTATTCTTGGAGACAATAATCATGTTTTCTCATTTATGTATGATTTTTTGCAGTTCGTCTCATTCACGACTTGGTGACGAGATCGCGTATCTCAATGGGATATATCTAGTTAAATAAAATAAATCAAATCTTGGGGATTTCCTATGTTAGCACAGCAATGTGTCAATCATTTTACTTCACCATCACGGTTACTATCTATGATGCTGCAAATGTTGGAGTGGATTCAGTATGGCTGATGCTAATACAGCCCTTCAGACAGTTCTGACCATCCAACATTTCCATCAAATCAGGTACATAATCCTCCTGTATGAGCATCACACACAGCCCCATGTTTTATTACAAACGCTTCTGAGATGTCCTGTCTCTTTACCCGCACTAAATGCACTCAGGCAGGATTGCTATCTCCATTAGATGGGAAAACAATAGACTCACATGATGCTATGTTGCACGTGGCATTGAAGCAAGGACATAGGATGCAAACAACATGATCAGTAAAAAAAGTAACGCTAGCAACTTTCAGCCGTCTATTATAGGATACAGTCTTACTGTTCTGCTCATTGAAGTTACATCATGTTGTTACTGGAAGACTGTCAGAATTGCAAATTGAGTAGCTGAAAAGCCTGCATTGTCTGTGCAGACATGCACTGTGGGAAAAGAGGACCGATGTGTATTGTGCATTGTCTTTGGGGTCTTGTGAGGTTTTATACTACAAGCATTTTTGTGCTGCAGGGATGTTTTAATGAGAGCTTTTTATTTTTAAACTAAATATAGTAATATGTCCTGAACATATATGACTGCTGGTTTATGAGAATGTGTACTAGTAATTTCTGCACCAGTTTCATGTTTGATCTTCATGCTGTAACATTTTATTGAGGAACATCAGGAAATTATTGTCCCACAGACACAAACCTGCAGATTGCAAGTGAGTAACTCAGGAGGTAGAGCAGATTGTCTGGAAACTGGAGGGTTACAGGTTTGAATCCCTGCTTCATCAGGAAAAGATCACTTTGCTGCTGTGTCCTTGGGCAAGACATTTAACCAGCCCTGCCTGTTTGGTGGTGGTCAGAGAGTCTGTTGGTGCCTGGCAGCCTCACTACTGTCAGTGTGTGTCCTGGACAGCTGTGGCTACAATCTGTGTGTAGTTTGTTACCACTGACCATGTGAGTGTGAGTGTGTGAATGGGTGAATGAAAAATTGTATTGTGAAGTACTTTGTGTCGTCTGACTCAGAAAACGCCGTACAAGTACTTTCCATTCACCATTTTATCATTTCCTAACCTGCTGTAAACCACTCATGCATATTCCATTACTTTTGTTATGTCATGCAAATTGTGGTTGATCTTTGTTCCATCTCAAATTTGAATTCAAACTTGTTTTTTTCTGCTGTGGGAACTTGTTTGTGAACATTCATTGGTCTAATGCAAATCAAGAGGATGATACAACATATTGGTTCAGAGGAGACATTTGATACAAAGTGAAACTGCAGTCAGAACCCAGTCAGGACCTCTGTAAGCAGAGCTGCTCCACAGCTTTCCTGGTTGACTTTTCTGAACTTGTATTAGTTAGCTATATTGATTTAAATGCTGTTTACCTAAATCAGCCATTTACAGATTTTGAACAATAATATAAATTAAGAGTAAAGAGTAATTTTAAACCACGTTTTTTTCTGCCAGGAGAGCAACAAAATATTCTGATGACAGAACATTTTAAGAATAAAATTGTAGATTTATAAATTCTGTTTTTTTCACAAGTGAAACTGAAAAGATGAGTGTAGCAACTTGCAAACAACCTGCCTAATATCGGTCCTTGTGCAAGAAAAAAAAATTCTAAGGAAAAACACTTTCTAAACACTGTATATTAAAATCACACACAAAGTGCCAAAAAGAACAGGAGCAAAATAACTATGAAAAGCACGGCACTTGAAGGATTTATGCATGCGTGATAAAAAGATTTCTCTTCAGGGACAACTCTTCATAATCACATACAACATGAAAAAAACAATTGCTCTTTATTTTGTTCAGTCCCTCTGTCCTTTGAACAAATGCTGGCCTTTTGCCAAGGTAAAGTTTGCGGTGCAGACTATAACACAATAAAGGGTGTTTGCATTGTGTTTGCATGGCAGCTGTTGGTGTCGTTCAAGGTCATACAGCAGTAAAGAAGACAATAATGTAGAACACAGACTGGCAGCTAGAGACAGAGAGAAAAAAGGAGCTGAATTGTGTGGAGCTGCAAACAAGAAAAACAAGAAAAATAAACACGTTTTTAACATGTTAGGAAAAGGATGAAGATGTAGCTTAGAGCACTGGCATCTTGCATGCTTGAGATGTTCTTCTGCTTCAACACCTGATTTAAAGGAACATGCTTCTGCAGAACCTGTTGATATATTAAAATTTTTTAAATATGCAGAATATGCAGGATAGTGACCCCGAGCTCTGGACTTTGACACTGAAGAATGAAAATAAAAAGAAGCAGTTTTCCACGAATGTTGAAAAAGAAGGGTAATAAAAGCAAAGTTTAGGACTGTTTACTCCCAATCAAGTTTTAAAGGTATTTAAAGGTATTTTGCTTCCAATTCCAATTTTTCAGAGACATGATGTGTCAGTTCTTAGTGAAAACAATTACAACTTGTGTTTAAAAAAGGAAAGCAGCGTGGTTTTCATTCATCAATCGATATTCTGTACCTTCTTGATCATGATCGTGCTGGTATCCACCTCCTGCAGTCTATCTCAGACCCACACAAACAGATGTGCACACACATCAATTTAGAGTTACCAGTTCATCTAAAATGTGTGTTTGATCTGAGTTCCCTTCAACAGAAGCAACTTTAAGATGATTACTGTGCAGCTCGCAGTGTCACTGCAAGAAAAGGATGTTTGATGGAGAGTGTTGAGCAATGACATGACAGCAATGGCAACACATTTGCTCAGCAACTCTTTAGTTCTTCAAGCTGATGCAGTTTTTCATTATACAACAAAACTTTAAATGAAGACAATTAATGTTCAGGAAACTTAACTTTTCTCTGATGAGCATGTGATGAAGTTACACCTGCTGGATTTCTGCTTCAGCTTAAAAGTCCACTAATCAAAAAAAAAATCATTCTGTTACAAAATCAATTTAAAAATGAAATGACATTATACTGTATGCTCTGGTTCATTTTATTATCATTTTGAGTTTTCTCATAAAAAGGTAGAAAGCAGGGTGCATTTCATGTAGAAACAGAAGTGTTTTGGTGCCACATTTGTTTTTTTTATTAAAGGTTTTTTATTATCAAATCCCTTTTTCTGGGGTCCTTTGAACAGTCAACATGACTGACAGAAACAGACAATGATTCCAATGGAAGAACAATCAATACATTTGAATGAGGTTTGCATCTGAAGTTGTTTTTGACAAATTTGGATTTTGGAAAAATAAATCTTGTGTTTTAGCTAGCTTTTAGCTATCATTAGCATATATTGCAAACTCAACATCTCATGATTTTGGACTCCTCTGGATTTTGATTCCAATGTTTTTATTTTACAAACTTCTAATAAGGACCGCTGATGTGAACTGGACTATAGTTGTTTCAGTACAGTCCACTGAAATAACCTTTATTACATAATAATTCTATATAAATAAAACTAACTTAAACTGAACTGAACTGAATTAAAATATATGGGAGACATAAGATAAATAAAATAAAATAAATTAAAACCAAAGTAAATGAAAACACAACATTAGAGTGAAATATCACAAGAAAAAACAATTAATCTTATCTCTACTTTAACTTTGAATCATAATTTCCACCATTCTGCCTACAAGTTTGAGAGCCTGGTATGTGATGGGGGGTGTGCTCAGTTATAATCGCATGTTACTAAGCAGTTGGTCCAGCAAGGAGTCCAGAGATTAGCGCATGTCATCTGACCACCTCAGTTAGCCAGGGAAAGGGATTAAACTGAAATATCTGCACCTCTTCCCTGTAAACACCAGAATTACAGACACGGTGGATGTTTCTCAGCTAAAGTTTCATGCTGAGTTGTGACTTTCGTAAGACTGTTGAGATTCTTATTAGGATAAAAAGTATTAATAAGAGCTCCTGTCATAAATCAGCATAGATGGTGGATTTACGGACTGTAATAAAAACAGTTGCTTAACGTCTCTTTGTTTGTTGATGTTTATTCATTAGGCTACTATAAGTTTAAGCTTTTATCCACTCAGGAGCTAAAAGCACATCTCTCTCATCAACTCAACAGCTAATCCCATTACAATTGTGCAGTTTCTCAATTATTATTGATTCTTGGACTCATGTGGGTCTTAACTGTTAGACAGTTGCTTCAGTCTGTGTCATCAGATAAATTCTGTTATCTACAACAAAACACAATATTATCAAACATTACTGTTTTTTATGTTACCAATATTAATTGTAGGATTAACCACATTGCCTTTGAGAAAAAAATATGTTACTTTCACTATATATTTCAATAAATATTTTATTTCTACATATTTTAACTCATAATGACTGTTAGTAATCATGGACTCAGAGCTTTTCTTCAGTCCATTAATGTCATATTTTATAACATTTAAATTATGTCTAAACTAGGATATTACTTGTTCAATGAAAACTTTTTTGTCGGATTAGGTTTCTTATTCTGAGTTGAAAAAAAAAAAAAAAACATGATTAGCTGCTGAGGCTCAGCTACAGAGTGGTTTGAAATGTAAAAATGTAAAAGGAATGTAAAATATAAAAGGAAAAGGCCAGATATATAAAAAACATTGCTGTTCTATTTTCATGTTATAATTTCAGCTTTAAACAAGCGTTGATGTTAAATTTACAGCATCTTTTGGTCCAATTCCATTGATTCCTCTATGGATCATTATGTAAACAAAAACAAGTAGGTTAAAAACATAGCTTTATTGTTTTTTTCAGTTTTGTAAAACCATGGTGCGTTAAAAACTGAGAAAACCCCACAGCTGTTTTTTTTTTTTTAACTTTTATTTCATAATAGGGTGATTAATATTTCCTTGGGTTGACCTGGTGATCTGACCAAGAGGTCAGTAGCACATCATCAGCAATAAACACTAATATGAGATGAGACATACAAATTATTTCATTAGAATAAAGGGCAGGAATGTAAAAACTCATTAACTGAATTTGAATTGCATGTTTCTGATTTTTGCATCACAACTTTTGGACATTGTCCTTGCTGTAGTGTTGAGACTGAATACATTTGTTACCAGGTAGCTGCTGTCTTTCTGAGCAGTCTTGGAAAGTGTAAGTTTCAAACTCCTGCAGGAACTATTTCTCTTTTTTATTTGCATGCACTAATGCTGCATGGCATGCACTTCTGTTAAACCCTGTCCTGCTTAGGCTTATCTTAGGCATCCTTGAGGGTCAGTTGGGTCAAGCTGTTTTTCTTCTTTATTTCAGATGAATAGACCGTTGAGAAATTAGCACATTGTTATTGTATTTGACTCTGAAAGAAAGACACCTGACTCGAATGCCATGGCTTAACCAAAAAATCTATCAAAAATCTGAGAGCAAGTAGATCAGCAGTTTGTACACTTTTTAGACCATGAAGCTTTGAGTTCTGTGTCTCTTCCTACAACTGTTCCTGCACTTCAACCAGGAAGAAAGTCATTTCTTAATGAGTAAACTCTTTTAATGACATTTGTCAAAATTTAAAAATAAGAAAAACTAAAAGATCAACAGCACTAGGTCTTGACACTACAGACCATCAGGAGTTTAAAAACTACTGTAACTTTTATTTGACAGTAAAAATTTTCCTATAAGTTATCAGAACAGAAAGCATTATTTGAAATATTTTAATATGTTACAGAAGTTCTAGGCTTTGTTTTTATGCCTATTATAACTTACTTATTACACCACAAAAGACCTCATTATTGCTGTACAGCTGGTGAGGGGTTTAAGTGACAGACCAATCAGCGTCTCCTTAACTCAGCATTATCCTGTTGGTTGAGCTCCTGTTCTGCTGTTCATTCATTAAATGCTCTAAATCACTTATTTTTTTCTCCTTAGAAACCAAAATGAAATCTCTCACTCTCTTAATTTGAGGGATAAACACATACTTTCTCTTTAAGCCAAACACAATTTAAGTAACCAAATAAATCTGCTCATAGTTTCTCCCTTTTGAATCTTTAAAACGTATTTTCTCACATGACCAGAGGAATGAAAAGTAAAAGAACATTGTTTATTTAAAAAAAAAAGTGTTTATATTTTCCTTTTTTATATTGTAAAATACTGAGGAGCCAATCACAGGACAAAGGAGTCGAGGAAAGCAGGTGAGTGTGGAGGAGGTCGAGACGTGTTGAGATGAAGACAGCAGGTAAATGAGTGAGCATCAATTGAAGCAGCAAAGTGTTAATGGTGTTGATGGAGAAAGTGTCTTCTACGGGAGATTGTCCACCACAGTTTACAGTCAGGTGGATTCTCAAAGAGATCCATGAGAGTCATCATAAACAATGGGTCATGCTAAAACTAAGGGATTCTAGCTGACACTATGAAAGTTACTAAATGGAGCTGGAGTTGGAGCTGAGGAGTTAGATCAGTCAATTACACCCAGGTGCAAACCTATAGATGCAGCAGCAGACTCCTCCAGTGGGTGGGGTTGTATGAAGCCAGGACTCACCTAAATGAGAGACCACAAGAAAAGAAAGAAAAAAGACAAAGTGGAAAAAACTCCCAAAAACCAAGAATCATATCAGTTTTGTATAATTACAATTATAAATTATTTTTGACTCTTTTCTGGTATCATTCCTGTCCACAGCTCTTTAATTCTTCTGTTGCCAGCGGGTCACTCACTTCAAACATTCTCTAGTTGTCTGTTGCACATATACCCCAATGTTTTCTCTTTCTTTATTTCTTTTTCTATTTTTTTTTTTTTTGACAATAGAAAGGCTAAAGAATCTTGGAGTCAACATTAAATATAAACCTTGAACTAAAATAAAATATTATTATAAGTTAGTTTGAAAATTACAAACAATATGTTTCTTTTTTCTGCAGAGCAGCTTTCACACAGACTTGTGCTGCAAGACGGATTCTCGCGAGATTCGGAGTTAAAAAGGGGGAAAACGGGGAAGTTTCACCGAGATAAATATTTGCTTTAGTTTCTCTAAACAACACAGTGTCTGGATTAAATTCATTAATGTACAGTGAAAAAAATGCATTCCAAAAGTTACTAAAACTAAATGACTCATCTAAACTGTTGTTTCAAAGTTTATGAACGTCAAAGTCCAACATTGTTTTTTATTCCAGTAAAGTAGGTTACTCATTATCACATGAATTAATCTGGCAACTGTATTGCACACAGATAAGACAAAAACATATCACAGCAACAATAAAAGCTGACAGATTCAGAGGTTAGCAACCTTTCAATGTCTTCACGTTCCAGGAAAGAGGTGAAAAGCAACTTCAATGCCAAGTTTGTGTTGGTTGCTATGAAGAACTGCCACACAATAATATCTCACCATAAAATAAATATTCACATAAGCAAAGATTGAATAATTTTAGGAAATATTTTCATAATGAATTCAATCCATTTCAGTCATACTTCATTAATGTTATGTTACTGTGTTGTGAAGAAGATGCTCAGGTTTCTCTGTATTTTCTTTTCCTACTTTACCCAGTCAACTAAAGAGGATCCAGAACAGAACCAGAACAGAACCAGCCTTCTTGAGCAGTTTGTTCAGCATCTTCATGTCACCTGCTCTGATGCTCCTCCCCCAACAGGTGACTGCAGGTGTGATTACACTCTCGACAGCAGACTTTTAAAAGATCTTTAACATCTTGCATACAAATGCTAAAGGACATGAGCTTCTTCCAGTCTGCTCTGTTCTTTCTATAAACAGCATCACAGTTGTCTCCAGTTCAGTCTGTCCAGGTGAGCACCAGGTATTTATACTTCCCCACCACCTCCTCTTCTTCTCCCATGCTTTGTCCGGATGACAGTGGGTTTGTTGAAGCAGGTGGCATCTTCCACTCCAACCCCACAGTGATAAACAAACTGCAGTGGGTCTGGAAAGGCTTTTGTTTGCATAATTAAGTGGACCAACATGAGTCTCTCCAAGACTTCCTTGATGTGGAATGTTAGGGCAACAGACTGGTAGATGTTAAGGACCCATGGATCAGATATTTTTTGTACTGGAACAAAGTAGGATGTTTTCCACAGCACCAGAAAATTCTTCTGGGTTCGGCTAAGGCTGAAGGGGTGCCACAGGACTCCACACTGGTGATCTGTAGAGGGCCTTGGGACTCTGTGGCTAACATCATGAAGACCTGCTACCTTGTTCTTGTTCAGTCTCCCCAACTGCTTCTTCATCTGACTGCTATTTACAGACCAGCATGTTCTGGTGATGTTGGAGGTGATAGAATAACACCAAGATCAACAACAGAGGTGTAAGATGAGATGCTGAGGAGTGACACGGAAGCTGCAGGTCAGAGCGGGCTCAGAAGCACATGATTTTCAGGAGAGATTTCATGATTCAGTGCGGCATATGATACGTCCTTCATGCATCATCACATTTCAGTTTGGTAGAAAGATGCAAGCAAACATAAAAATAAGCATGAGGCAATTCTAAAAAATCTGTGAGACTATACAGCAGTGACTGACAATAGAGACAGAGATACTGATGGATGCACAATGAGGACAGTGTGGGGACAGAAACTGTGTGAGTATAACAGCTATTGTAATGATAAACTAGAGCTGAACATCTTGTCCAACCTGCTAATGATAAACAAAAACCTGTAATGTTGTCTCATATTTTTCTGTCAATGTTCCTGGAAGCTCTTCTCCCTCACTCACAGCAGCATTTACATCATTCTGAAGGCTGTTTGCTGGATGCTTTTATCCAGAGTGCACACCATTGATTAATTGGTTGTTTTGATAAAACAAACTATAAATCAAATAGAATAAAAATGAATAAAATAAATTGTATGTGTTTTTCTTAGATTGTTATGTAATATTTGCATGTCAGTTTGAGGAATTTAAATATTTTATGTTATTTAACTGCAGGTGACTTTTTAATTTAACAGAAATTGTTTCATTTTTAATTTGCAATTTTTGTTCAAGTTTGAAGAAAAAATCTTTGAAATTTGGATCATGGAAATCACTTTTTGTTTGCTTTTTTAGTACCAACTGTAATGTGTTTGAATCCAATGTATTGGATGTAGTTATGTAGTTGGGGAGACAGACAAGACCAGAACCCCTTTGAGGAATCCACCAATGAGGAAAACTCAGAGAGAAGCTGTTATCCCTAATCTGGAGCTTGGCATCTCCTTCTTCCAGGGGACAGCTAGAAAAAATTGCCATGTCGTGCCCCTCTAAAATCTGACATATTGTTCACTGGGCTGCATTTATTGGAAGAAGGTGATATTATTAATAACAAAATAGACTTTGTGAAAGAAGTTTAGTTCAATAAAACCCTAAATAATAAATGAAAAGAAGCCATCTTAGACTCATTCAAGGACATCTCAGTAACATTGATTGTATGTTTTACTTACCAGAAATAGTGAGAGGACAAGCTGAAAAATATGAGCTAGTTAATGGTTGGCATGGAAACAAGGTATTGTCAGAGTCTGCTGTGATCTGGATCCTCCTCCTGAAAGACAGGATCTCTTTGCAGATGATCAAGACTATGATTTCTCAGTTCCAGTGTTTGAGTACCACTGATCTGCATGTTTCAGACATTTATCTCTGTAAAAATTTCTGCTGAACCACAATAATCTGAATCAGGTGTATTTAAGCAGAACACATTAAAAACATGCAGGACCATGGAACAACAAAGGTTTGGTGTATTTTTCATTGCCATGGAACACTGGTCTCTATGTGTAACAACCAGGAGAAGATACATCTAGATTAAACACATCAGCAACAGATTTTTTTGGTCAAATTAGTCGGTTGGTTTTTATTTCAATTTTTTTGTCACAATGCTTTCCATTAACCTTGTGATTGGCAGCAGTCACTCAGTTTCAGAAGTCAGTGGGTGGTAGTCGGCATGACAAGCATGTCTAACTGTTACTGTAAGCACTGTAGGCTCAGCGACCCGCTGTCCCATTATTAGAAGCTGAGTCACAGCCTGAAGCGTCACTTTCAGCTGTGACAAACAGGTCTGCTGCACACAAGGAGTGTTAGACTAAAGGTGTTTGTTCATGAGTGTGAGCAGTAAATTCCATCTTGATTACAGTGGAAAGCTGGTGTCTCTGAGCTCTGAATTTTTGGGAGCTGAGTTGTTAAAAGAGAAGGAAAAATGCTGATTAAAAACTGGACTAGTATGTAATTTCATAAAAAAAACATTCAAGTCGTTTTCTTTTCTTTTAAGCTGACACAGTGAACCCCAGACAGGAACTAAATGCTGAACAAGCCAGACATCTGTATAATGTGAATAAAAAGGTTTATAATTACATAAAGATATTTGACTGGAGTCGATCTGGAGACGAGGAGAGTTCAGTCAAAAACAGTTCAAGATTTAGCTAATTTTGAAGATATTTGCTAGCAGCTGCACGGTGGTGCAGTGAGCAGCCTTGTCACTTGAGAGTTTCCTTGCAGACTGGGCTGGGACCAAGGAGTCAGAGGATGGAGGAGGAGGAGCAGGTGAGTTCAGGAGGTATTGTAGATGATAGCATTGAATCTTTTCTACAGATTGAGGTTCAGTGGTACATCAATCATCAACACAGGAGACAAACAGCAGTGGAACTGCATTCAGGAGTTTCTGCTCAGAGGAGGAACATTAAGGATTGTATTTTTTCCCACAAAGTTAAGTATCTCATTTTAATCCGGACAGGGATTTAATGAGGAGTCACATCAAGAGGCTCTTCTGAGAGGGAAAGACCAACAAAAAGGTAAGTACAAAAAAACCTCTGGAAATTTAACACTGAAAAAATATTCAAGGAAAATCTAGAAAACCAAAACCCCAAAAGGTAACAACAACAGTCTGGCACTGAGCAGAAACTGAAGCCTGGTATGAAAACCAAACATTTCTGATGAGATGAATGATTTCAGGTGTGATTCTCAGCAGCAGACATGAGCTCTGCCTGTTGGGGGGGTTAACAAAGAAGCAATCCCAGCTGCCAGACTCAGGAAAACATGAGAAGGATGAATAAACAGGTAAATAAACAGGGAAGGGGAGAGATTGCTTAAACATGTTCAAAAATCATATCAGACAAAAATTCTTTTTATTATTGTTTTTTAGAGTTATTGAATTGCTGGTATTTTGTGGTGAGCATTTTATTATCAAGAAAAATATTCTAACATTTATCTCTAACTGCTGCATCCAAATTTCAACTGAAAATATGAAAAACAAAAGAAAACAGATGCTGAAGGACAGAGTGATGACAGGAGGAGACAGAGCAAAATGAAGAGGGAGGAGACAGGAAGCGAAGGAAACAAAGAAGGAGGGGAAGAGGGGAATATTTTGGGATGTTATCTCAAGTCAGTTGGGTGCGGCTAAATGAAAGTGATGAAAGAACAAATTTCACTGAGAGGAAAGTAAAATGATTTGTTTAAAGTTCAAGGTAAGAGTAACTGTTACTGCGCAGAGCAGAAGTCATGATGGCTGTGTTCCTTCAGGTCAGAACACAGTTCTGTTACAAAGGAAAAACAAAGCAAAGGTCAGCTGGAAAATGAACAAATTCTACCTCAAACAGAGCAGATTTACAACAAAAACTTTTTAAGACCCTTGAAGAAGGATTTATGAGAGTCAAATGATCAATATTTACCTTCTAAAATACCCCAATTTTCACATTCACATTGCTGTTCAAGCCAGTGCTACACTGCAGAACATTAATATTCCCAAAACTGGTTATTTATTTATCTAAACAGTCCTTGGCCTAATAAATGACCCCAAATAAATGAATACATTTTAGCAATAATTCCCAAGATAAAATTGTTTTGGGTTTGAGTTTGTTTTTTTATGTTGTTTTCTGCAGGTTTGCTTGTAATTATGTTTTAAATTGTGTTTATGTTGTGCTTTTAGTTACATTTAATCAGTTTCCTGTGCGTATTCCTTTTCCTCATGTTTTTATTTCAGGTCTTGCTTTTGCTATTTTCATTCTCTCAAGACTCTTACTTTTATTGTACTTAATCAGAGTCCTTAAGTCCTGCTTTCATCTTTGTTCTTTTTCATCTCACATCATAACAGAAGTAAACTACTAATACAAAAAGCTGTAAACTCTGACTGAGAATAAAACAAGGACAAATTGGAAAAAAAAGAGGATAAAAATGACCAAAACCATAAAAAGCAGACAACTTGACAGCTGTCAACTACAACATGACTGTAATCTGATGAGTTGTCTTTACAGAAACACTGTTCTCTGCATTGAAGGTGGAAGCTGATTGAATTAGTTTAAAATCACATCACGGTGGAATCAGAGGTACGTTGATGATGTCTGCTTGTGTTGTGGAAGGCATTAGAATGAGCTGGATAGAGGAGGATGGGGAAAGGTCGGACCATGATTGAATCTCTGCTCCCCTCCACCCAAAGCGGTGTGTCACGATGTGCCAATTGCTTGACGTGCACTCTGCATGGTGCTGGAGACAAATCTGGCTGAGAATGCCATTGTGTCTGGGGTGCAATTCCATTACTTTCCACCCACACATTCCTGTGAGCCATGCGAGGACTGCCACTGCTGCTGTTATCACTGAGAGTATGTTGCAGACATGCCGGCAGGAGCATTTTGAAATTACAAGTGACAAGTGGATTATGTTTGACCTGTATTCATCCTCAGGTACAAATACAGTATTCACTATTATTCATCAAGTTATATTCTTTTATAAACTCCTGGCCTTTATTAGAATTATTCTGTGACTGAAATCTGTTTGAAATGTTAGCAGCAGAAATATTTGCAGCACTGCCAAATCATTGTTTGACTGCCATAACATGTTTAAAGTCATCCAATTGGGCTTTGCAAAAGAGCTTTGAATTGTAGAATATTTGGTGATCAGGTGACAGCTTATTTTCTGGGTTAAATTCTGGGTCAGAAAGAACCCCTTTAGCTAAAGAGGCTTAGTGTAAACTTGAGATGCTGGAACTTTTTTTCTTTTTTGGATAACAGCACTTCATTTAAAAAGTTTTTTTTCCTTTCATACTCCAACTCATTTAGCATTTTTGCAGCTTTTAAGGAGAAAATACTTTCAGTATTTTTGTTAGAAAAAAACAACTTTGTGTTCCAGCAGAGTAAAATAATCTTAACTGTGGTTAGTCAGTGATATATTCAGGATCTAAACATAGAAACATAACGTGGAAGTTGAAACTGAAACAAAACAAGCATCCTCAATGTAAATGAATGGAGCATTTTTGAGTCAAAAGGACACCTCAGATCATTGCTCCCCTGTTGATTCATGTAGTTTTAAGTCTTGGTCACAATGACCTGTTTAAATGCATCATTAGTAAGAATCTGCCATTTCTTACAGAATCTGGAGTTTGTGAACATCCATGGAAGCGGATGCTGGTTCCTACAGGTACTTAGTACAGCTGTGACATCAATAACTTGATGAATCCTTAAGCATATGAGGTGGTTTTCAGCTGTACCCAGAGTTCTTGCTCTCTTCATACTATTGGGTTGGAACCTTCCTCCGGTCTACCAATGACAATGTTACAATTTTTTTGTCCCAGAATGCGTGAACAGCTCCCTCATGTGCAACTCATGACAATTTCAAGCCATAGTTGTGAAGAACCTTCAAAAGCTTCTAATTTTCAAGAAAACAATAATACAGAGAGACTCGAGCTGCACCTTCTACAGCTGCAGCTGCAGAATGAAGAAGATCTACTGGCTGAAACTGCTGTTTGTGAAGACCTGGAAAGAAGATGTCACACAGGTGGGTGAAGGAATGGATCCAAAGGCAGAACCCCTACAGCCAGAACCAAATTTAGTTGTGTAAGCTGGACCGTTAGTTGGATAGGACCATAACATCTTTGATGAGCTGCTTCACTGTGTTGCCTCTTGCATCATGAGAAATAAGTGTAATCTTCTGGAAACAACAGTTTTTTATTGCAGTCGGTTTTATATCCTTGTTAAAACATATAGTTCTCTACAATTTTAAAAGTAAATTATAAAGTTAATAAAAAGTAAATGATCCTTGTTCATGGCGCGCTCTGCGCAGGTTGTTTGGAAGCCATTATGCCGGCGTTCCTACGCAGCGGGTTTGCATGTCATGTTTGTGGAAAATCTTGAAGCAGATCATCAACCTGGTTACAAACTTCTGAAAGGGCCACAAACGATAGATTCTCACAGGTCTGCTGTGCAGCTGCATTAAGGAAGCATTAAGGAAACGGTTGTAGCGTGTTCCTAGAACGGATCATTGAGACCAAGCCTTTATATTGGTGCAGCATATTAAACATGATTGTTTTTTAACATGTTCTGTTCAGGGCTGCACATTGGTGCAGTTGTTATGCTGCCACCCTGCAGCCAGAAGAGTCTTGGGTTTGAAACTTGGGTGGGGTCTTCCAGCATGGAGTTTGCACACTGTCCTTGTATCTGTGTGGGACCCTTGTTTTCTCCCACATGAGCAAAAACATTCATGTTGTTAATTGATGGTTCTAAATTGACCTTAAGTGTCTATGGTGTGTGTGGCAGTGTGGGGGTGTCTGAGTGAATTTTTGCCCTGGACTGGTGACCTGTCCAGGTGTATCCTGCCCCTCATCCTATGACCACAGGAAATTGGTCTGGCTCTCCTCACTTTCTGGGCCTGTCCACCTCTCACCCAGTGACCACTGCAGCTCCCCATGACCCCGAGCAGGACCAAGCAGGTAAAGAAACTGGATAGATGGAATCATTGAGTGCATAAGTTCAACAACACAATCTACATTACTTTCCTAAGTTCATGTGAATATTGAAAGGAAAGGATTTTATCTTTTTGACTGCTAAGGTTCCATGTCAGAGTGATGTCCCCCCGCATTGTGAATCAAGATTTCTTCACACCTACAAAGACAGGTGCAGTCACTAAAACAAAGAGCACAGAGAGTGTCAGTGTGAAGGTTACACTAAATTAGCCAACACTGTCTTGTATTAGCAAACAAATTCCACAGAGTCACATACACTAATCTGATACTAAGTTTGAGCCATGGAGATGCTGGCGATGAGGGTGACAACATATTTCCACAACAGACATCTTTCTGGCTTTATACATTCTAAGAATCTAAGTACATTATTAGATTTACATTGCCAAAGACTATACAAATAAAAGTATCTGTAAACTGACCCCCCCCCCCCACCATGTGCCCATTTCAGCTGTGGGCAGAGCCAAAAATGACACGCATGGCATTTCACAAGCAGTGAGTCAACTGCACAAACATCTGAGCTAAAGCCAGTAAACACTGCAATTATTTATTTATTAGGTTAAATCAGTGCAATAAAGATGCATTAAATGTCTTTAGAAGTGATGTTATGTTTAGATTTTATTTAGGACCGTGAATCATCTTCAGTTTTAGGTTAAACTTTTAGCATTAGATGAAAAAAGTTTAATTTATTTAACACACTTCAAAAAACTTTTCATAGAAAAGTTTGCCTTTTAATTCTAAATTTATATTATTATTAGTTCAGTTACTTTTGTTTAAAATAAGTCTTTGACAAATGGGGTTGTTATTTGTAGAAAAATGCCGCCTTGTGATCAGTTTGTGGAGAATAGAAAAGCCTTAGAGCTGTGGAAAGTTACTCAGATATCTGTTTGAAATGGCACAAACTAAAAAAAATGTTTATATCAGTAGGATAAAACATTATATTATCTAAATATATTTGTCAACACTTTCATAAGAAACTGTTGTTAAATTTGTTTTGTCAGTTGAACAATGTTTACAACTCTGAATCGTGTGTGATGAGGCTGCAGCGGCTCAGTCTGCGTGAACATCACAGCTTCATCACAACATTTCAAGTTGTAACATAAATGTAATTTAACAGAAGCTGACTTCTATATTTGTCTGAGCTAATCCTCAAATGTTTTTTTTCTTTTTATGATTGTGTTTATGATTCTGTATGATTGTGTTTGATTTGCTTTTTGAAGCATAAACACTGATTTTGTCAACACATGTTGACGTACGTTTGTTTTAAACAAATAACTGACTTTTTTTTTATTAATATTTCCCTGTTATTTATATGAGTAATCTCACTGAGGCAGGAAGTCCCAGTTACACAACAGACCTTTTCTAGTAGCTGAGGATATAAAAGGTTGTTGGTTGTTTGAAAGTTGATCTGATGTAATTTTGCAATTTGATGTTGATTTTACAACAGGCATGTAAAGGGACAGCCCCGGAACCATTTACCCTTGAACTGTAAAGTATCAACACTTTGTTGAAGGTCATTTCTTACTGGAATGAAGGTCTCAACAGAACTTCTGTAAAAGAAAAACAAACTGCAAGGAGTGTTTAAGCAGAAGTTGAGAAGAAAAACAATGAGCTGCAGGGGAAGAAAAAGCAAGAAGTTAAAAAAGGAAATAAAACTGATCTTCTGATCAGCAGTGAGAGAGCTTTGTTGTGTTGATCATGTGAGAAAATTTGGAGAACCTGATTGTTTATTGAGAGTTTTAAGAATAGAAACAAGATGCTGCAGAGCAGTGAATCATGAGCTCTTCACATGTCCGTGAAAAACGGAAACTTAATCCTCTCACACAAACAATGAACAAACTCTTTTACTCACTTTATTTGGTTGTTATAGCAGTGTTGTTGGAACTAACTCACACAAAGGCACAGAAAGTCCCTCAGCTTGTTTACTCCTAAACATCAGGTTAAAGAAAAACTCACCTCAAAGTTTGTTTGTGTTCTGTTTGCTCATGAATATCAGAGACTTTCAAAACCTTTTAGTGTTACAAAGTTCTTCACAGTTCATGAGAGGACAGGCTTCATCATTAAATTAGATTTGTTTCCAAGTTGACCTGTTCCAAACAACAGCTGTGCCCTGCAGAGTTTTTTTTTTAACATACACGGAGCTGACGTAGCTTCTAATCTCAAAAATAGTTTCCATTAAGTCTGCTGATCAACAGCTTATGATTGTGCCAACAAAGAGAGAGAAAAAGATGAAGGCTTAACTTAAGGTTTTAACATCTTCAAAGACTGATAAATTAGAGTTAATTCAAATGTCAGGTAAGCATCTTCAAGTGTAGCAATAAAATTAACTCTGTATTGTAAAGTTCCTCTTGTATAAAATAAGTTTTCTCACAGGAAATATCTAAAAAATAACAAATAGGTTGGAATTGAATCTTTATTCAGTACATCAAGAACATTAATTAAATCACTTACATTATATCACAGATTAAAAAAAAGAATTTGTTTCTCAAAAATTCAACTCAGTTCATTTTAATAATACTTTAACAATCCCCAAGAGCAAATAAGGAAATATTATATAAAGTAAAAGATAGGATGAGATTAGATACATAAATAAAATAAAGATTAGATCCATCATGTTTTATTAGATAATGTCTTCTAAAAAAGAAATCTTTCATCCTTCATTTAAAAAACCTTCTTTTGTCTGGATGATTTGTTGAAGCTGTGTCTTCTTACAGCTGTTAGGAGGTAACACGACACCTGAGAGAGGAGCAGTGAAGCCGGTCTCATGGTAGTGGACACACCTCGAGCTGATCTGTCTGACTCTTTAGTTTTTACACCAGCCCACATTCACAGTCTGAATGATTCTGCTGTTCAGGTCTGTATGATGCTACTGTTTGAACAGAGCTGAGTTTCTGACAGTTCCTTTCCATTTCCATCAAGTCTCATTATTGCATTGAGAGATGTTGCTGGATAGATGCTCCACTATTGTTTGCCATCAGCAAGCATCATTTTGTTAAGAAACAGAAAGATAAGTCCTGCCTTTCAGACCACTATTTTTTCTCTGTTGATAGAGCAGAACCACATGACATCTTATTTTCATTGTGACATTTACGAGAGTGTGTTCAGACAAACCTAGACCACCATGGTTGTTTCTTTCACTGATAAGAACACTATCAAGTTTTATTGCTGTGAAAGTGTTTAAACTTGAGATATATCCAAAGGTTAGTGTTCACACAAGGCCGTTCTTTAAAAGCTTCAGCTGGATGATGTGCAGTTACTTGTAAAAACGTTACAGGTGGGTCATTGTCCTTAAATCTCAAGTTAGCATTGGCGTGGGATGGGGGGTGGCTGTCTGCTGGTGGGGGTTGGGTCCTGGGGGCCATTGGCCGGGGGGCTAGGGTCTGCTGTGTCGCCGCTGCTGAACAGTGTGGGACGGGAGAGTTTTATTCCATCCAAAAACAACGTATAGCGCGTCAGTCATAATACCGAGCACAAATACAGTGGCTTAAAGCATTGGCTTAGCCTCTACATCTTTGTTGTCTTCTCCCCTCTCACCCCCCCCTTCTGTCTTAATGATATGATTTGAGTGTCTTTGTCTCTCTGCATGTCCACTCCGCCTCCGGAACCAGATACGGTCAGTCGCGCCATAGAAATAAAGCGCACCATACAACAGAAGAGGTAAATTCAACCCTAACTGTTGTAAGAATAAATCTGTCCTGACATAAAAAGGCACCCAGACCCACAATTCTGTTTGCCAAATACATCAGGACAGGACAGGTAGAAAAGGTAGAAAGGTGTGTAGTAACGTGTCAGATGCACGCCATGACTCTTTTTTTTGTTGCAGCCCAGTTCTCAAAACAAGTTTGTGCTCACGGCTGGAAAATTTGACAGTTTTGCTATCTGCAGGATGCATCATTTTCGAGCTAATACAATGTGGTTATCAGTACGTTTCTATTACGCAGCAATAAGCTTTTCCAAGAAGTCACAACTATCTCTCATTTACCTCTGAGGGGCCTCATTTTCTCTTGTAATGGAGAAACAACAAAAATTGCAACATATACAACTTTAACCTCAGTGAGAGGTCACAGTTCTCACATTATGTCATCAAATGAACTGGCACTGTCTCATTAATTACAAACATGTATACAATCTATTGTGTCATATGAGTAAAGTTTTATTCTTTGTCAATAATGCTTTGAAGCGTCTTAGTGTTTGTTACTTTTTTTTCTCACCATTTAAATTTCCTTGTTTAGGTTTAGGAAGCAATTTAATAAAAAACAAAAAAACAAAATGAAGATAATAAATTATTAAATAAATTATATTAAAAAAAATCTCAAGATAACCATCTGTTATATAGTAAGGAGAGCTAACAAGAATCTAGTCTAATAAATTATGTGTCTGAAAAACATTTGTTGTCAGCTCTGCTTGTGTCTGTGCAGACTTTTATATCCAGGAGATACACTGAAGTTTTCACACTGAGAAATATTTCAGAAGACCTTCTGAACCTTTTTCAGCTGAAGTTAGTGAAAACTGTTGATTCTTCTTTTTTATACGTGTTTTGTGTATCTAGCCAGTGAATTGTTTCATTTTCTGCAAGAATCAGATGCACAAGATATAAACTGAATCAGTTTAAGTGTTTCTGTTGCCTGTCAGAAAGAACAAGTTCCTTCGAGGTAGATTAACAACCCCAATCTGTTTAGCGCTGACCTCTGTCAAAGCAATTGTACTTCAAGTTGGAGGTCTTGAACTGTCTGTTCTCACATGTCATTTATCTGTGTAAACAGAACACTGAAATATCTGAAAAGTACTTGGGGTCAAAGTGCAAAAAAATCTGCTTATTGTTAAAACGAAGGCATTTCTCTTCAACCCTTTCATGCACAGTGGTTCCTACAGTGGAAAGTTATCAGTGTGCCCCCCACTGGCAGTGAAGGTATTTATTTTAATATCATGAAGAGAATGTCATATTTAAGCAATAACCTACATGTGTTTGTCCAATACATGTTTCAGTAGATATACTGTATGACTACATCTTTGAAAGTTATTTAAAAAATGAAATACAAAGAAATTCCAAAATTATATCTTTCCATGCGTAAAAACAGATAAAAAGCTTAAGAAAAACATGCTGACTCAGGAGGGGGGGGGGGGTAAAATGAGTAACAAGATAACATTATAAAATCTGTACTGAAAGAGAAGAAGGCTTGGCAGGTGATTACAGGTGTTATTAAGACATGTTATACTCCCAAACCAACAGTACATTCACTTCGTTTATTACATCTTATTGTGATGGTAATAATTTCCATTAAAACATTTAGCACTTTGCATTTCTGTGTTTAATTTTCAAAAATTGACATTATATTTGCAACTTTTTTTTCAAGATTGTAAGTGACACTTTGATAGCCTGAATCATCTACACGGGGCAGTTGCCAAGGCGGGTCCAGCACCGGTTTCCATGAAGCAGGTGAAGGTCTGTGGCAGGTGGTTTCTTTTGGTTCCCACAAAACATTAGGGATGTGGTGACTGAAGCTTCAAAAGAAGAACTCTGTGAAACCACATCCAGCACAGTTTGGGTTAGAGCTGCTGCTGTAGGAGTTGTGTTGCATTATTGCATAAACTTTCCAAAATGTATGATGAAAAAAGTCGCCTTCTGTTTGTTTAACTTACTGATTTTAACTTCCTGGCAGGTTTCAGTGACACCTCTGTTCCCTCAAAGAGATGACTCTTATAAATACTAATACTAATACTTAATACTAAGATATATGTCATATAAGCTGTAAAACCCTGTTTGATCTAGATGAGTGTTGATTTTTTTTATTTTTGAGCCCTACAGGAATTTCCATTGTAACAATGTAACAAACAAGCTGAAAGGAACAAAGATCAAACTGTCAGGTCATCTTAAAGGAAATGTAGGTTAACTCAGTGAACTTATCTACAGAGCAGAGGGAATATAGATAAATGATGGCTGTTCTTAAAGCTGCTGTGCAGCACGTTTGAACTTCCTGTCAGAGATGTGATCATTCACAGACACACCTTTCTTATCACTAAGATCTAAACCTTAAATCTGACCTCTGCTGATATTAGTAACAACAAATTACAACCCAGTAAGGACACTTTCACACACATTAAAACGTTTGGGTCCTGTTGACCTTTAAAAACAACTTGACTCCATTTCATAAGTGAAAACACACGCCAACCACAGAAGTTGTGTTACAGCTCTGCTTTCTAAGAATGAGTTTGACCACCAACATTATTATAGGATAAAGGAATAAAATCTCACAGATGACTTAACTCCAACTTCTTTCAATCTAATTGCTTGTTAGAAACTGCAGTTTAACAATCTGAACTTGGTAAAAGGAGAGGAAATATGTTCTGACCTGTCAGTCATGAAATGTTTTTATTGGAACAATGAATCTTAAATTACACTATCAAACATGCCAGACTGTATTTAAATCAACCTTTCATGGAAAATATGAGGACATTTTAGTGCCTGTGTCTCTTTGACACATTCATGGAGATCTCCTGGCATCTCAGGGATATTGTGTGTAAGTGCATTTAAGCTGTCATCACTGTGTGAGCAACACATTCCAGTCATTGTAGCTACAAACTGCAGACCCTGATGACCTTATAGGGTCAAGCATCCCTAGCTTATCTACACAGCAAGAGATGAATATTAAAGGGCTTTAAAAACACTCATGGCACAAAGATATTTTAAAGTTTTCCACTTGCTGTTCAAGGACTCACAGACAAGTTTTCAGTTCTCAAAAAACAAAATAACTCCCTGGTTACTGTGATCAGTCAGCTGTTTATTTACCAGGGCAAAATAAACTGAAAAATAAATCATCAATCTTTAAACTGTGAGGCTTTTTGTTCAAGATAACACTTAGAATGTGTGTGTACCTTTAGATTTGCTCATAACGTCTCAGACTTTTGCTTAAATTAAAGCAGAACAGATTCAAAGGGATAATAATGATAAGAAATGCATTATCAAAAATCTGAAGTGGTTATTTTTTCATGCGTTTTGGTTCAGTTTTGTTTCTCTGATAAACAAGGAAGTGCAGTTTATCTGATAAGTTTTGTACTTTCAACTAGCTTTGGGTCCTTTTGAGATGATGTTAAAGAAGGTGTATTGTTAAGGTTATTGGTTAAGTTAGATATCCTGTCTGACATAAACACTCTTGAGTCTGGTTTCAAGCTTCTGGGGATATTAAACTTGATCTTGTTAGCTCCACTGTAAGCCATTATGATGTAACTTAGTCTCAGGTGACAGGATGAGTAACTCCACACGGACGCTTTTATTGTTTTATATACATTTACATGTCTGTGGAATTTCCCACATGCTGCAGTAAATCATTATAAAAGAAGTTAAACATAAATGGAGCAAGTTTGTTGGGTGTGGTCTTTACGCTCAATGTTACGACTTTATGTCTGTATGTATTTGTTTTTTTCTGTTTTTATAGAATCATAAATGTAAAACTGAAACATGTTTAACAACTTTGTGTTGCTGAAAAATTAAATTAAATTATGTACGTTTTTTTCTTCAATTACTTTTTATTTTTTAGCTGCTTTTATCTCTGGGAATAAAAACACAAGGAAATGATAACAGGACACAATATGATTCTGGAAAAAACATGTTGCAAATTATTTTTTAAGGTGATTGTGGCTCACGTCTATATGACACTTCTCCACTTTTTTCTTCTAAGTAGCCTAAAAGCCCCCAAATTTCTAGAATCTGAAAATAATCTGTTTAAACATTATGTAGTCTAAAATGAATTGCTAAAGGCATTTTATTAAACATGTCTGTGTCATATATGTTGTATTGTAAGCTCAAATTTCACACTGACTGTAATTTGTGGTTTCGTGAGAATATGAGAACGTACTGTTCATAGCATTTAACTTTGTATCTGCGCTGCATGTGCTTCAGTCTGTCATCATATGATTCCACAGGTGATTTGCAGCAGGTGGGAGGATTAGCACACGCTGCTCCAATCCTTAGTATGTTTCAGATCTTCAGCTGGCCCAGTTAGTCCCTGATGCCTAGCTACAAAAATATTTTTGGGTGGTGTCAGTTTTCTTCTACAATATTTTATCTTAATTGTTTTCCTTTGTTTTGTTTATATTTGTTTTTGAAATAAAAAATTGATTTAATTGTGATTTTAATATTTTTTTATAGCTACTGTTGAAAGCAAAACAGCTTAGAGGTGTGGAGTTACATTTATTTCAAACTTTGAAGGATAGTATTTTAATGTTAACAAAAAAGAGAGCTGTATTTCTTACAATGAGATGGTGAAGAACAGAGAGAGGCTGTGAAATGAAGGATTTCACTGGAATCTGTTCACGTCAAACATGACAGCCAGTTGGTTTAGATGCAAATAAAACCAAACTGCTCTTTGTTTTTATCTTAGACTTCCTTTTTAAACCAGCTCGTACCAACATTTTATTTTCAAACACATCCTGTTTGTTTTTCTTTTATCAGTTTTTTTCCACAGTCTTACAGATCATACAGGACTACTGGGTATTTTAAGACCAGCTGAAAACAGATCACGTTAGCATGTTGCCAAGTTGGTACAGTACTGTGGGATGATGTTCTTCCAAAGCTGTCAGCAGCATTCAGCAATAATAATGATGATAACAACCTTATACACACTCTCATACACAGTTCACACGAGGTCCTTCATCTGGAAAGACATATAAAGTCCAACAAAGACAGAAAGGACATGACGGCTTGATTCAGATTATTTCATTATTGAAAGGCCTTCACACTATCTGCACCCAAAATCAGTACCTGACCTGAGGAATGTTCGTTTGGCTGAAGATGCATGATCTTATTATGAAGTGTCTATCTTTACAGGCAGGTTATAATCTTGATGAATTTAGTTGATAGTTTTCAGACTAAAGGTCAAGGTTAAAAACTGATGAAAGAAACAGTATTTTACATTTTCAAAACATTACAAAGTATTTTTTAGCTCTAATTTTGCTTGAACAACTATTTAATGTTCTCAATGCTTGTGTTCTGTGCAGCTGACTCCTGAAGACTGGAAGACATTTGAACATGTTTTAATTTCTTAGAAATACATTTAGATCATAACACTGACTTTTTTATCAAGAAAAAAGGTAATGTTCCCGGCTTCGCCCGTTGTGCTTCTCAGTCTGAAAGCGCTGTTGGTTCGGAACATATCCTGCTGAAGACTTAGTAACAAGAGTGGACGTTCTGGTGGATGGTGTTTGCGTTAAAAAAAGTCTGAATTGTCCACAAATATTACCGAACGTCTGTCTGAAAACGGCTTCAGACACTCAAACATTGATGTAACTGATCCTTACTGGGGTGGGGGTGCTGAGTCTGCATATTGGTGAGAATGGGAAAGAATCAGTTTAGACAGTTTTTGTTAAGACTGGGTGTATGTTTGGTATCATTCACCAGGAGCTTCACTTTTATGGTAAAAAAGTTATTTTTGTGACTTTTCAGTAAATAATTCAAAAAATATAACTGGGGGAAATACCACAGCTGTAAACAGTCATTTGGTAAATGAAGATACTTGCCAGATAGTTTCCTCTTTTCTTTTTAATTCCTCCTTGTTACTGCTGTCATTTGTTACTCTAAGCCTCCACATTTCTCTCCACCATCTTTTCACTCTAGGTTTTGTTTTAAATCTGCATTTGTCTTCAATTATTAAATATCTTGGGAACAATCAGAGCAATTGTAATGTGAACATGAGATGGTCTGCTGTGGTTCCTGACAGCAAAGCATAAAATTAAGCTCTAGGGAACTTGTAAAGAAGCACAAATAACAAACAATCCCAGAATACTTTGCACTTTGTTCTCCAGCGTCCCAAAAATAACTCAGACATAAAGTGTTCAGTTCTTTCTTAAAATAATTTTGGCTTTGATAGAAGGTCGTATTCACCCCACAGCATTTAACCTCTATGCTGCTTCTTTGTCTTCTTAGATTGCAAATCACAGGCCATGCTGAGAAGCATCCATCCATCCATCCATCCATCCATCCATCCATCCATCCATCCATCCATCCATCCATCCATCCATCCATCCATCCATCCATCCATCCATCCATCCATCCATCATCCATCCATCATCCATCCACCCATCTTTATGTAATTAAATATAGAATTACATGTTGCTCCAGGAAAATACGTCTCTCAGTAAAAAAGAAAACAGTGTGTGATATCTGAAAATAAAACCGTATTGTGCAGTCGTGCTCTGGGACATTAATTCCTCAGCAGTGTAAATGGTTTTAGTTTTAAACAATGTTTGATGCCCAGAAGCAGAAACAGCAAATCAAAGCTATAATGAATGACAGTAGGCTACTATTACATGTGTATGAGATCCAGTGTGGGGAAAAGGCTATGAGGCATTTGCTCTTCAATTCAATATGAAAAGTAATCAAATACACAAATTTAAGTAAACAGCTAAAGAGTTTATTTGCAGTGAATCTTCATCTGCTGGCTAACAAAGCAGTTCAGAGACCTCAGGCTTCAGGAGCTGTTTGGTGATTTGATACCTGAGATACATTCAAGTGGAAAAGATTGAGATGGCTCACAATAAACAATCCACATTGTTGTTTGCAGTGACTTGCCATGAAATCATATAGATTTATAAGCACACTGTGGCACAAAAATTATAATTAACTCTCATTAACTCAAACAACTGAATGTATTCATGGACAAAAACTTCACAAGGTTTTTGCTCTTGTATGTCTCCCATTTTCTTTCCTGTGTTAATGTTTAAGGAAAGCAACATTTTGTTATTAGATAAGATTTTTAATCCAAACTTAAACTGAAACTGCTTTGAATCACAACTGAATCACATTGTTTTGTAAGATGGCGTTAATGTTTCCCACCTGTTCACTATCCTCCTGATTAGTCTGCTGCTCCTTCTCCCCAGCTGTCTCCATTTTGTAAACACCTACCCTCACCATAAATACTCTACGTCCCAGTTGGTGAGATTCTACCAGTTTACCTGGGGCACCTGCTCAGCTCATGTATTATGGGTTTACTTGGTCTTCTGGTTTCCTCAATCTTCCTGTGTCTCCTGTTCCCCAAGTAAATCCTAGATTCTCGTGAGTTATTTTTTGCTATGTCTGCATCCTATTTTACATTTATTACACGTGTTTTTGTTTCTTCCTTGAGACCTCACATCCTGCCTGTATTTGAGTCCTTTCACCACATCTCATGACACTGCATAACATCAAGATTTGAAGAAAAATGGCTACAGCTCCATTAGATTTGCTGTCGTTTGGTCAAACCAATTTTTCATATACCTGATATTCTTTAAAGTTGATAGATGTGGAAGTTGAGGGCCATGGCAAGAAAAGATATATGTTAAAGTGTTTTAACTGCATCATCAGTGATTGGGTGGTTTTGCTTTGCCATCAGTCCATTTGTTGTGAATTGTCTGCTCTGCTACAGCTGATGTGACAAAAACTGTTGAGAAAACAAACACAACCCAGTGAGATAAAAGCTGACTCATGTTTAAGTATTTATACAAACTGTCAAACCATAAGTGTCTGTTGCCGCACCCATTAAAGCAATGATGAAAGAAGCAGGATTAGATTTTCATGGAAATGTATTGAAGCAAAAATGAAGAAACGTTGCAGCATTGTCAGTGTTACAGTTTAAACATGCACATTTGTTCCCAGTAAAATCAACATTTCACGGGGTCAGAGGTTGGGAAACCTCCCAGCATGCTTTGTGTCTGCCACTAAATGTTAAGATCTAAAATAAGGGAAACATATTTAAACAGTTTCTACAGAGGTTAGAAACATGAACAAACTCAGCAGGAAATTGGTGAATGCTGTTAAACCATTTCCTTCAGAATGACTTGGTTACTGTGACAATTGCCAAAGCTACAGGAAAATACAAAGGGTTATTTTTGTAAAGCTTTGACATTCATAAGGAAGAATTCCCAGCTTTCAGGCCTAAAGCTCTATTTTTTCCATTTGCAGTCCTTGTTTCTCCAAGTGTTAGCCAACCCTAAAAAAACATCAAATTAACTGCATGCCTGTAACCAAGCAGCAACAGAATAACAACTGCAATAGAGCAGGTTGCAGCTTAATTGTGAGCCTGACATTTTACACAAGGCCAAAAGCACGATGGAAAAAACTGCAAATACTAGAACATAATGTCCAGAAACACAACCGCTACAGGAAGCTAACCTTTATCTGCCTGCTTTATACAGTACCAGGAAAAAAATGTTTGTCATGTCACTTTTTATAATAAGTTCTGGGCAGTAACAGAATATTTACTGCTTGTTCGTCTACTTTAAGGAAGCAAAATGAAATACTTGGGATTTTTAAGTAGGTGAAAATCTAGATTTAGTTTTGTTGAAAAGCAGAAACAGTTTAAATCAGTGGATGATTTTCTTATAATATCAGATTGAAAACTGGAAAAATTACTAACAGCTGCTAAGGACTGAAAGTCAACAACAGCACCGAGCAAGACAGTTGACTTTTCATTGTTAGTCAAATGGTCGAGGTAGACAAGTGAGGGAAGAAAAACTCAGAATATAAGTAAAGTATCTGAGACTGGTCAGGGTTAAAGTTTTCTGGGGAAGAAAATAACTTCCTTGGTGAGCACTTTAAGTTGTCTGTTTTCATCTGAGTAAAAATCCATTTTGGTGTTGGTTTGGAGGTTTTTGTCCTTTCTTAGTATATGATTCAATTAGATACATATTACCTGGTTATTCCTTAACATTTATTGATGCTCTTCATTTTCTTTTTTCTTTTCTTTTTCCTGAACTTTCTGAGTCTGTTCCATAAAATCACTGATCAAGTCAAATAAATGTGTTTATTAAAAATAGTAAATATTCAGTAATTCTTTTCATTTCATCTTGTGCTTTTTCCTCATGTTTAGTGTTTTCAGGTTTCCTCATTGTTTTCCCTCAGACCACTCTGAATCACTTTCTTTTCCATCTTCCTTTCTAGCTGCTCCTTATTCTAGGAATCATCTTGGCGCAGCGTAAATAATCCCTGCTTCAGTCACTCCTTTGTCACATGCTCCTGTTTGCCCAGCCTGTGGTTTCCTGTGGTCCTCTGAGCTTAACTTCATCCTATTTATCATAAAAACCTTTACTTGTCATGTATTGTCATGAAATTACCTGCTAGTCTTCACGCTGGGTACATTTGAACTCCTCACCCTGTCACTTAGCTTTTTAGGAAAATTTAAATGAACCAATATGTAAAACCCAGAAGTGAAATTTGAATTAAAAAGAGAACTTTATGAAATAGTTATATCCAAATAAAAAGTAAAAGAAGTAAATGGAGGATAAGAAAACAGTTTAAACAAGAGGAATCAGGTGTTTTGCTCTCTTCCAAGTTAAACAGCATGTGTAGAATCTTGTGTATATATTATCCCTGAACCTTCACCCTTCTAGGTTCTTCTGTCTGCTTCCTGGTGTGCAACAGATATTAGATGGCATCAAATTATTTAGCTAAATTTTGGAGGGGTCACAACGAAGACCTTAAATCCACAAAAAGTCTCTGCAGGGAAGTCACGTTGTAAGATGCATTGGGGGTCATTTGAAATACCCCAGAAAGAGAAAGTTGCTGGAAAAAACTCATTCTTACACTATAAAAAGTGTTATCCTGCTTGGCCACGTTAACATTTTTTTAGGGGAAGGGGGGGGGACAAGCACCGCCATGATCCATGGTACCATGTTATCTTGTGTCCCCCATGGCACATTTGCCTTTAGGAAGTGGCCACTCTATTTTTTTTTAGCAACCCTCATAAAGGAGATTCACAACAAACAAAATACCTCACTTAGATCAGGGGGATGGGGCAACTTCCTGGAGCCAGGTTCAGGGGTGGAGCTTGTTGATAAGCACGTGGTGGTCGGGCCATGGCTCCTGGGATTTGACCAGACTCACCCTGAAAGTGTTACAGGAACCTCCCCGCACCAGCAGGGTGAAAGCAGGTGAAGTTGTTCTCTAAAACCAAATTCCTGGAGAGGAGCTGGATTCTCTCCTACTGGAGAGCTACCTGGAGGTGTGTGTGTGTGTGTGGGGGGGGGCATTGTTCAGATGTTTAGATACTCCTAAATTCCTGGCCTGTTGTCTGAGTGCTCTCATTCCCACTAAACACGAGGGTCGCTGCGTGGCTTAAAGCTGCAGATGGAAGATTTTGAGTTTGTTTGTATACTAATCAGGAGTTTAGACCATACTGCCTTCTTAGAGTTCCTGTAGCAGCTTTACTTCCTTCTTTGTCCAAAAGGTAAAACAAATCGTCTCTTTGTCCAACTCAGATGAGTCACTCTTTTATTGAGAACAGATCAAAGCAGATCAACTTTAAGATCAACCATTAAAATTTGATTATTGAACAAAAGTTCAGAATCACACCTTTTTATAATCTGTAGTCAGTGCATATGTTGACTTTGTGGATGTCGTGACAAACTGCCATTTCTTTTGTGATTTTGGGATGTTTTCATGTGGTCACGTGTTTTTCCACATAGGATCAGATGTTAAAAACACTTTAAATTCACATGGTTTTACTGTAAGGGTAAATAAACATTAAAAATATTAAATATATACAGATAATAAAGACAACAGATTCTTTTTTCCAGAGATCCCAAAATAAATGTATAAATAAATGTTTACACACAAGACCAGTCTCGTGAGTAAACCCAATTATGGATACAGATTTAAACACTTAGTCAGTGCCAGCACACTGGAACCAGAAGACAAGACACAGACAAGTCCTCCCTGAGGGAAGCCGAGTCCACCACAAGCGTGTGGAGCTGCTGACAGTCAGGACTTCTGAAGACAAAAACAGACCCAAACAACTTTGGTCCAGACTCAAATTCACATCATCAGTGTAAATCACAAGGAATTGTTTCTGTTCCAACACATTCTTTATCATAAAAATAATAACTGCAGGGTTGAAAACCAGCAGCCCAGATCCAGACCTCACTTTCATCATTTTAATAGTCAATCAGCAAAGATGCATGTTTAACAAAAACAAAAAAAAACATGGTTTTCTTCTACTGATGTCTCAGTCCTACAAGTCTGTGAAAAATAAGTCAAACTTTTCATGAATATTGTTTCAGTTTTCAGTTTTTAGTCCTTTGTCTTTTTCATTTTGTTTTTTTATTATTGAACGCTTGCTGCTGCATGACAAATTGCCCCGTGGGGAAGATGAAGTTTCCTTTAACCTTGAACCTTGTAGTCATATCAGTTGTGAAAAACATCATGAGTTCCCAAATCCAAGAACTCACATTTCAGGTTTCTTTCCCACAGTGAAGCTTTATTACTGTGTGAGGAGAAAAACATCCTGAAATCCCATTGGTTTTGTATCAGGAAGGAGAAATATGGCTGCCTCAATCCACAATCCACACACTCCATTTAATTTTGCCTTCACATGCAAGCTGCCGTTTGATAGCTGGTTTGTTTGTGGTTGAATGATGTTGTTTCCAGTAAGACAGAAAAGTTTTAAATTCCACAACAAAAAACGGGTTGTTGGGTTCATGGACTGTTATACCTTAATAAAAATACTTCTTTTCTTTTCATCAGATTTGATACTTTCTAAGGTTTTAGAATGTGAACATTGTTTTCTTCAACTCTAAACTTCCCTCATAGCTGTTAGCCCATCAAATAGCAAAGATGCAACAGAAAATTATGACTACAATTAAAAGAATGTAAACGTAACATTACTGAAGTCGTTCTCAGCAAGGCCTTTTACCAAGAATTGCAACTTGTTGCAAAGAAGAGACGGGGGAATCTAAAGAACAAGTAAGGAGTGTCACTTCAGTTATGTTACATTCAGGGAACAAGAAGATTACTGGTAGAATTCACTGCAGTGATTCATATCTCTACCTGTTTTTTTTGTTTTTTTTGGGGGGGGGGGAACGGGACATGACATATCCAGTTAAACAATGGAACCACAATGCAAACAATTATTTCTTTTATAATAATATTTTCTGACATTTGTTCAAAGTTCAGGGACGTCACTGAAAAAAGGGGAAACTGATATCTTCCCTAATATTTAGAAAATAATAACAACTATTCCCCTCATCAGAGTTATCAACCAGTCATGTACATGACAAGTAATATTTATATAATTTTTGCATATAACATTTGCAAACTTTGTACACCAAATGTTTCATATTTTAGTTTCCTTATTTAAATTCTCTGGATCATCTACTGACTGGTGAAAGGTGAGACGTGTCCATTTTAATATTATTGTTTCATTAAATTGTCAAATATAATGTATTTAGTATGTTATTTAATCCAGTAAAAACATGTATATTTGTATATAGAATGATTTGACTGTTTTTTATGCATCAGCTTCTGAAGGATTAAGATCGTACAGCTGGTTTAACACAGATCTAGGCAGCAGTACTTACATCCCCATTAAGTGGAAAATTAAATTACTGCACCATAATGTCACATTTTTCTTAAATATATGTATGTATATATATATATATATATATATATATATATATATATATACATATATATTTTACATTTGTATGACGAAGGTATATCCCATTCCTCCTCTGTCTCACCTCTCTAATGACACTGTTTTGGCTTTTTAAGCTTTTTAAATTCAGATCAAGACAATGTTTCCATCCTAAGTTTTTTTGTTGATGTTTGTTGTTGCTGAGAAAATTCTTAATATCTTGCAAAATGGCCCTTTGACATGCAGAGGCATCAAGTATTCAGTCTATCATGAGGAAGATGAGCAGTCTTCCATTTCAACACCAAAACATGTTCAGTGACAAGCAACTACATCTTCCTGGGACGGTTTTATAAATAATCTTATTTTCAATTAAAGATTAAATTCAGCATTCGTTAACACCATGCACAGATGATTTGTGTTAAATATATGCTGTTTAAAAATGTGGTCTAAAAATACAAAAGGGAATTTTAAGGAAGTCAGTCCATCTGTGTTCATATCAGCCATTATTTTTATAGTTCAGTCAACAATTTGACTCGACCTTATTTGTCCTGTGGACTGCTGTCTGGTATTTTGTCTGCAAAGTCAGGGTTTCCTGACACCTGTGTTTTGCACAGCAACTGCTGATTATTTGTTTTATATGAAAAAATGCAATTCAAATCAAGTTATTCAAATTCTGGACTTCAGAAATCTCATCAACCAAATGAGCTGGTTGTTTGGCTGGAAGGTTTGGCTGAGCCCAGGATGTCTCTTTGTAAAATGAGTCAACCAGTAGTGTTGATCTGAGAAAACTTTACTCTGTTCATCTTTTAATTATTCAAACTTTTACAGCTTTATGTTTCTGTAACCTCAAGCCACTTCTAAAATATGTCTTTAGTGATTTATCCTTTCTGAAAGTTTTCAGTTCCTGGGGATTTTTCATCTTTTTGTCCTTCTTTTAACCTTCTCTGTTTTGTCACCTTTAAATTAACTTTAACATCCCATGATCATTTCATATTTAACTCTCTTCACAATTCTTTCTTGATCTCTTATCCTATAGATGTTTTTTTCTTCTTCATTTTTATGAAACATGCAGACAGGTACATGGAGAACAAAAAGAAAAAGTAATATTTAATGAAAAATTTATAAAAATTAAACAAGTGAAAATAAAATAAACATATTTAGGGCCCAGTTTTGGCTCATTAAATGTGTTCTTTTTGCTTTCTCTCTCTCTCTCCATCTCTCTCCCTCACTCCCTCTCTCTCACCCCTTTCTCCGGGTTGTGGTGAACCACATTGTTAACGTTGTTGGTGCCTTAGTGCATGTTTTCTTATAGACCTTGTGGCGGCACAATGTCACCCTGGGCGGCCAACTGCCACAAAACTCCAGTCAAAACAACTCCATCAAGCTGCAGCTGAAAAATCCTGAAACCATGTGACCACCTCAATTTCAGAAGAAGCAAATCTATCATGCATCAGACTGTTTGGAAATCCATTTAATCAGAATAGTTTTGTGGCATGCTTGTAAAAACTAGATAAAAAAAAAAAGATAAAATTATTATTGATTTCTTAAATTTGCCTGGACTGTAATACTTGAACTGATGATGTGGTACTGTACTGAACACAACAAAATCTACATGTTATGGGCTATGCATATTAAAAACTTTACATTTAGAAGGATATTTGTATAAATACAAAATCTTTTCAAAAACAATGCTACACTAAAAAATACATGTAACACTTTATTAGTTAAGTCTTAGTTTTTTAAAAGAACTGAGAGATGTTTTCTCTTACTTCTTAAAATTGCAGTTAGCCTCAACTTCAGCTCAGAATACTTTTCTGGTTTGAGTCTTTGTCCTGTTTGAGTGTTATTAGCAATATTTATTTTCTTCTTCATCTTATTTAAAGAAAAAATATTGTGTTTTTGTGAAGGTGAAACTCAAATTGCGAGGATGAATGACAGACAGTAACTTTTTAAACTGGTTTATTAAAGAAGATGGTGTAACTCTGCAGAGCAGACAGCAAAGGGACAAAACGCTGGTGGAAGCAAAGACTGGAAGTTCTGGCAGGTTGAACACAATAAGAAAGGTGGGACGGTCCAGGTGATACACAAGAAGACACAGGCAGGCATGTACAAAGACAAAGTCCAAACTCGAAGTCAGTGGACAAATGAAAGGTCCCTCACAGAAGGCTGATGGTCAGAAGCACAAACAGGGGCAAAGCACAAGGTGATGTCTGGAGACGGAAACAGGTTAGAGTCCAGGTAGTCTGATGTGCAGCAGGTACCAACGTGGGCAGGCAAAAAACAATGCCTGGAATGATCCCAGGTCAATAACCCAAGAGGGCAGACAGACAGGTAAACTGTGTAATTGTGGGTCTGGAAGCGTAAGACAATTTGACAAAACCAGTGATGAGTGTGTGACAAACAAGGGTTTAAATACACAGACAGACACGTGCAGGGAGTGAATCTGATTACAGAGTGAACAGGTGCAGGACATAAACTAATTGACAGGACAAGATGAGGAGTGACTGTAATGCCACTAACCTGATCACACAAACAAAACATGTATGAATCTAACCTACAAAACTACTCAAATAAACACAAAAGGTGTAAAAAGACAGAGGACACAGACAAACCAGAGACATGGGACGTAACAAAACATGACAAAAAAGAAAATAATACTGAATTATCAGCTGATTTCAATGCAGATATTTTTAAATGATATTGCTGACTGAAGCTGTTAAAATCAGATGTCTTACTAGAATAAAATTGTGTTTTTTTATCTGACTGTAAAGAATTTTTAGGGACTTTTACACAAATTTTGACGATGATACATCTTTTGATTTTGAGAGACATAAAACTGTGATTCAAGAATAAAGAAAAAAAACTGAATAGTTCATAAATAATGTGTAATACTGGTTTGTGCATGTGATATTGTTGCTCTGGTTGTTGATCATTATAGATAGTCCTGTGGCAGATGAGTCTGCTTACTTTGAGACCTCCACAGGTGTTGAAGAACCAGATGATGTGTTCATGTGTTTAATGCAGTTGGTGCTGATGTTCAATTTATTTTATAATGCTGACATTCAGAAGCCTCAACCTGTCATTCATATCTTATTTTATCTGTTTTAAATCCAGAAGCAGTTATTATTCTATCACTCAAAATACAAAAACTGCCCTAAACACACACCATCACAGCTGGATAGTGGGAGTCTGCTGCAACCATCCAAGCCCTCAAAAACCACGTCATTTCCCTCATTTTTCTGAAATAACTTCTGCTCATTGGTTCCTGATGATTCCCACACATGTTTAATTAATCCCAGGCTTTGTCCAGGAAAATACTGAGAAAAATAGAATGAGGAGCCAACAGTTTGAAACTAATGTTACTAGACACTGTTACTGTAGGGATAACAGGCTGAGAACTGTACATAGTAATCAGGTTGGACATGTTGACCACACCACATGCTGCCTCAGACTCTGAATAACACTTTTGTTATGTCAGAAACATTGAGTTGTAGTTCACATTTCTGCTTCACTATCAATGAAATGTTCAAGCATTGGGAGATTATTGGGTCATTAACTTTTTCTTTGCTTTTGTTTTTAATACTCTAATATTTTACTAACTATACTGATAGATTTACGGAGATTTATGTTGGTGCCAATTAACTGAAATTCAGTTTTCATGTCTTTGTTTTTTGTATAGCTAGAAACTTTTGGATGCCATGTTTTAAATGGCTTGTGGGTAAAGAATTTATAGTAACTTGAAAACAATTTTGTGTAATGAAGTGAAACAAGCAAACATTCCAGCATGAAACTTCTTGTGGCCTCAAGCTATTGTAGTAAAAATGGGTCTTTTTAACAGCATTTACAGACTAATAGGTACTAATATAAACAAATGATTTACAAAGAATGGAGCCATTTAGGAACCCATTACTTGCCCTGGGGCACTGACCTACCCTTAGGCTTAAACAGTTGGTACAAGTTTCCTTTTGTTCAGTTGTTTAGCATGTTGAAAGTATTTTTTTTCTCTCAAACAAGAGAATAACTCAGAAATTCAAGTCTCAGTCTCAGGGCCTTCACACTCTAAAGAATCTCACTGTGTAGCACAAAGACCATGCTAGCAGCTAAAAACAGTGCTAAGTCTGAGAAGCATGCTGAGTTTATAACCTACTGTCAACAGCACATGGACGACTGCACAGTGGTACGGTTGGTAGCACTGTTGCCTTGCAACGAGAAGGTCTTGGGTTTGAAACCAGGCCAGGACCTTTCTGCATGGAGTTTTGTGTTCATGATAGTGGGTTTATTGGGAAAAGGATGCTGACGTGGATCAACAGATCAAAAAGTTACATGACAAGGTAACACTAAGCAACTCTGAATTGACTGTAGACGTGAGCGAGTGAATTGATGTCCATCTCTATGTGGCTCTGTGATTGACAGGTGACATGTCCTGGGTGTGACCCCACCTCTCGCTCAATGACTGCGACCCGCGACCCTGAGATGGAGCAAGTGAGTGAAGAAAATGACTAACTGTTAAAAAGGTAAAAGACGTTTATTTGCACTTCATTTAAAACTGCTCTTGGGTTTCCAGATTTTTTTAGGCTTCTTAAGTGGATATTTAACATTTTACAAATTTGAGTACTCTTAAAGTAATTCAAGTAAAGAATCTGTAGATCACCGGCTAACTAGTCCATTATTTCAAGATAACTACAGTAGTTTTATCTCAGTGATCAAAGAAAACAAAGCTTTTTAAAAATAATTTTATATATTACAATAAATTAACAAAGGTTTCAACATGTGGGAAGGACAAGAAGTTACAAAACTCAGAGGGATAAACAATCTAAAAATGAGGTTGTTGTGTCCTCTGCATCCCGCTGACTGTACCGGTAGTCAATTTCAAAGGAATTCAGACTCATTAGCCTGTGAAGCCTTCATTACTGCATAATAACAAAGAAGGGAAAAAAACGAGACAGACGCTAAAGACAGACTGGTGCGTGACCATTAGGTCGCTGAGCTGGAAGTGAAGACGTATCCAGCAGAGCAGCTGCAGAAGTCTGCGGTCGTACTGGCAGCTTCCATGGAAGAATGTCTGCTGTCGCCACGGAAGACCCTCTTTAGTTTTGAACAGGTCTCACATAATGTTATGAAATAAGCAATACTCAGATTATGTGTTGTGCCTGTAAAATCTATATGGGGATTTTGTTCCTGATGTGATTATATAAGATGTATAATAATATTATTCTTCAGTCCTCGTGACAGAAAAGAACTTCATAAAACCTTATTAAAGAGAGTTTTCATGTGTTTCTTACATGAAGAGACAGACTAACTGTGTGGTTTTTGGCACTAACAAAACTTTTTTGGCAACTCAATTTTGGTCAGTGCTTAATTCCAGCAGCATGAATGAGACAACTGAAAAAACGAAACAGAAGCTAAGACAGTGCATGTGAGGGAAAAAGCAGTAAAGGTTCTGGCTTACACAACGTTCACGTTTCTCAGAACAGAAGCCAGTTTATAAGATAATATTTTATTCTACATGTTGACATAAAGAGCACATGTGATTTAAATGCACATGTACTATAAAGGCTGGGTCATTGCTTCTGAATCCTAACAGACTTATCTGTCCTGACATCATAAACAATTGTGGCATCTTGGTATTTTCTGCCTGGCTGACCTGCTCTCTTGCATAACAGACCCTTCTTGGGTCTTCATGCTCTTATAAAGGGTCACTCAATCCAGGCACACATTATTCTTAACTCATATTTCATTTTTTCATTTGCATATTGGATAAAAATGCAAATAAGTTTCTTTTTAAATAAAGGGCAGGTGCATGCAAAGTAGGTGCACATTAAAAAACAGTGGGATTTCATGTTTGGAGATGTTTGTGCTGCACCAGCCTGCAGCTCAGCTAAAACAGAAAGGTTTAGATTTACTGGTTCAACAGACGGGAAACTGATTGTAATTTCACACTTTAAAGATTTGTTTTCCACTTTTTTCACGTTAAGTCATATTCAACACATACAGTTTTTGCCACATGGCAAATTCTATTTTTCAGTACTTCATCCAGCTCTTGTGATGGGCTGAGGACTTCTCCAGGTGTAGTCCCGCCTCTCACCCAGTGACTTCTTGAGACAGACACCAGCATCCCCATGACCTCAAGCAGAAACAAGTGGATATAGAAGATGGATGAAAAGCATATGATTTTATTTTTTTATGTTATTGATGGAGTGATCTAACTAAAAGCCATTTATATTTATAGACACTTGAGTAAATAATTTTACTAGTACAAATAAAACAATGCATAAAACTGATCCTGTGTTTACGTCTTTAATGAGGCTATTGCTTGAAAGTCCATAAAACTGTATTAATAACAGAGTGTACCACTGAGTGCTTCCTGTGGTTTTTTGTGCTGCTGTTGAGAGACTCACAGCTGCAGGATTGAAATGACTGAAGTTTGTGTTTATAATTAACTGCCAAAAGAAGGAAAAGTCCAACAGAGAAAATGAGTGTTAGTGTCATAAAACAGAAGCTTGTCCTCCTTTACTTTAATCTGAACTACAGTAAATTCTCTGCTATTGCACAAACATCTCACTCATCTACACTACAAACAAAATAAAATAAAATAAAATAAAATAAAATAAAATAAAATAAAATAAAATAAAATAAAATAAAATAAAATAAAATAAAATAAAATAAAATAAAATAAAATAAAATAAAATAAAATAAAATAAAGCTCTATGTTCAATGTACAGAATGCATCCATCTATTTAACATACCTGCTCATTCAGGATCACATGGGACTGATGCCTCTCTCCAGTGTTCATTGGGTGGAGGGCGGAGTTACACCCTGGCTAAATCTTTGCAGGATACAGTCAGACAAATAGAAGATAGAAGACATTTAGCACTGAGATGATGAGTGTTTTCTGCCAAGCAGCACATTAGGTAACACATGAAAAAGAGACATGACTCATTTCTAACTTCAGTGATCCAAGACTGACTCAGAGGGATGTCAGGGAAATACAATCTGTAGAAGGTTTCACTCCCTTCTTCTCCATGGTAACAGTATGTTTCCAACACTGACAGGAAAATATCACTGAACCAACAATGCAGGCTTTAAATTAAAATGAACAAAAAAAAACTGTGGTCTGTCAGCATAAATCCACAATATGCTATAAATGCAATTCCTTATACAGACACTAAAACCTTCTTCTCCCAAAAAAGTATAAAACACACGTGTTATTCCCTGCCTAGACATAACAAACCGAGATTCATCTTATCAGAGTCTGAAGCCACTACAAGAACATTCTGAAGTTTTACCAGACAGTTGTGTCTTAGGGTGCAGGTTTGTGATGCATGAGGTGTGCAGGTACTGAGCAGTGATTGGTGGGCCAAGTGCTGAACTGCATGCAGATTGGATGGAAGTAAAATGATGCATGAGGTGGTACTGCTCCAGAGAGCAATCCATTTCTCTTCTGAGTGTCCCAAACAGCTGCTCACACGTTGTAGTGTCACATCTGTCACATTTGAAGTGTTAGATAACAAGGTGTTTGTGGGAGTGGGCTGTCATTACTTTTAAAACGTTGTTTTTACTCAGGCATTAAAACACAAGGACCTTAACATATTATCCAATTAATACCTAGTTCATTTTTCTTGCCTCCATTAACGACATCTCCTCTTCTCTAGACAACTTGAGCTCCAAATATCTGAAAATCACCTACTACATTATCTAAGAATAAACCTTTTACAGTTTGTCTTTGTTCTTTTCTGTTTTCAACTAATTAAACCATGTTTAGAATGATCTGGTATTAGGACATTATTAGGGTTAGGGTTATTAGGACAACATGTACGCTAAGAGCTCTTCCTTAACAATAACAAAATTGTCCTCTTTCCATTCAAGGACATACGAGGCTCCGTGAGCCTTGCATGTGATCCTGGAAAGTGTAACAATACAAAACTCCACACTGGTTTATTTTTGTAAATGTGGAGCACATGCCTGTCTACATGGCATCTTAAGTGTGTGTATGTTTGAGTGAATGCTCCATGTGACTGTGTTCACTCGTGTGCTACGTGTCCCTCTGTCTGATGTTATTTTTGACTGAAGTGCTTCATCATGTGACAAACTTATAGAGAGTCTAGGTCTAGTTCTTATGGTTAACTTTAGTCACATGCTGATCATTAGAATGATATGAAATGAGTAGAAGTAACCTTACACTATGCAACATTGTCATTTTCAGAGGCAAAGAAGACATGAGTGATGCTCAAGGAATTTATCCTACTGATAATCTAGTTGCACTTAGGATGACATGTGAGAAAAAATAGTGTTATTAAATTAAACTCACAAAATTTAGACCTTTAAAATTATTATATATATACAACTTTGAAGTAGATCAGTAAATGACCTAGAGATGTTTAAAATATGAATGCAGATTTAATGTGTAATCCTTCCAGACAACCTTAAAAAAATACAAATTATTCAGTTTTAAACTCCCTCCATCCATATTTATCTGTCGTAAATGGAAACATTTGCAGGAGAAACTAGAAGGTATTTTATATCAATTAAGTTACCAACATTATTATTTAAGTTGCACATTTGGTTTCCTTTTAGTTCTTTGAAAGCCAGAAGTGGTCGTTTGAAGAACTGCACTTCTAAGACAAGTTGCAAACAACTTTCAGAGGAGTTTCTGGAAGGCAAAAGGCCTGACAGTTTTCTTAAGAGTTGATAAACACTCATCTGGGTTCAGAGCCTGTTCACTTCATCAAGTTGACTGAATCATCTTGCACTTTTAAAATAAAATTAATCCGTGCTGCTGAAGGAGGAACAAACTGAAAGTTTTTACTTTTCTCAGATTTACTGTTAAAATCTCAGCAAAACAGGCAAGTGTCTTTAAAAATAAGTCCAATTCTGAGCAAAAATTCAGAGCTGAAAATGTTTATTCTCTTCAGTCAGGAAGGATTCATCTTCCCAGTGAAGCAGATCTCACACTGTTGCTATAACTGAAGCTCTCTCTGAAATTAAGTCACATTAACACCAAACTAGACCTGAGTGAATAAAAATCATTCATGATACAGTGTCTAGCAGGTTTTTAGAGTTCATGTGGTCTCCAAACATCTCTTTAAGAGGAACAAAACTTGTAAAAAAGCACAAATACTGTGTGCTTTAAACCTGAAACTTGCAGGGAAGTGATAACTGAACCACTGAGGACTGGCTCTCTCTCAGAAACTGTAATTGTTTCTCATGAAATCTGCACAATTTGGGGGGCAGTTTGTTTTGTTGTCAGCTTCCAGAATTACTTTGTTTTATTCCTGTCCCGTTGGTCATTTTGTAAAGACAATCCCATAGTTAAGCCAACACTGGACCAAGGAGATATGTTATCTCCAGTCAGATTTTAGGCGTCAGTGTTTGTTGTTGTTGTTTATTTATTTTTCTGGTTTGAATTAGACCAATAAAGTAAAGGTCAGTCAACAGACTAAATCCTTCAGAGCAGCAGCAGATAAACCACTGGGCATCATCACGGTGTTGTGCTTACATACAGCTCTCAGTAGTGAAACACTCAGTATGGTTGTACCAAACTGAGCAATTGGAAAACAGTTGTGCATCAGATCTGCAGCTGAATGTTTTTCCATCCATTAAACACACACCTATTGTATTGTATTGGACTCAAATGGACTATTTGACATTAGCAGGAATGTTCACTTTGTTTCTTAGAATTAGATTAAAAGATTAGTTTGTGAGTTACTACTATGGTTCACATAATCAAAGTGCAAACAGGTGCAGGTGTCACACTGTAATGATTGGTGCTCTAGACTTTGAGCCCAGTAAATCTTAGTAGAGCTATTGTCACAGTCAAAGTCATACCTGCTACATATGCCAACAAAAACAGGTCATAGAAGTGACATTATTCAAGTAAAAAAAAATCATTTTTACATCATAATATGTTTTGAATCCATGCCAACAGAAGATTTTCTGCAAAAGTTGAGCAGGTTGATGGGTTCCAATTAAATAGTAAGGAGAAATGCTCTTAATGTTCACCTCAGGTTGTGAAACCAGGACAAATTATAAAAATAAAGAGTGATATTTTGGAATTAGCTCAGAGCCTGCATCTAAAAATAAATAGATGTGAATTTGTAACTTTGATAATATTTGTCTCTATAGTAAAGAAAAGGTGACTTTAAAAAGCAGGAACTGACTGAAATCCCCAGACCTCACACACACCATGAATCAGTTTGTTATTTTCAGCAGGCATACTCATCCTGAAAATAATTGTCTGACCTCTTACCTTTAAAAAAGATTAAATACTGATGTGTTAGCACCAGACTTCCTTAAATGACCAAACTATGTTATTTTGATTGCTGGGGAGAAAGTGATGGGAACAGACTGAAACATCTGTCGCCACATCACAGACATTCTCAACCTAAGTGTGAAAGCTGAGCAATGCAGCTTCATCACATCAGACTTTCACCTAATAGAGTTCAAAAAGCTTCTGACACAAGTGTAAAGACACGAGGAGGATGAAGTCATTCAGACTTTATCTGTAGGTCATTTCAAAGATCAGAATGAGAACAGTTTTATTAGTCAGCATCATAACGCACACTGACTAAATGACATGAAAATAATTCTGGTTTTTGAAAAAACAAAAGAAAAGTTCAGCTTCATTCCGTCCAGTTTTCTGTAAAAGCTCTTTGAATATGTGTTGAGAAAATCAGGTGGTTTAGAAGATGAGTAACTAAATGAATCTTCTCAAAAAGAGGAATGCAAAACAGCACGACCCAAATGTAAATTATTTGTCCCAACGCAAATGGTGTGTTCAGAACCAGCAACAGAGGCAACAAGCCAGGAAGACATCAGCGTGCACATTCAGCTCTGGATGAGCAGCGAACAACCCGTCCCTGCGGGGAACTTACTGTCCACTCCTTTCTCACAGTTTAATGGACTCCAGAATGTTTGGAAATTAATCTCATTTTCCAAGTTCACAGGCAGAAATTGTTGTTTAATAAAATTATTGCTGATGTATTTCCTCTTTAGTAAAAACACACAGCAAAACTCTGCTGATCAGTTTATTTATTCCAACATGTAATTGGAATTATTGATTGTTCTGTTATTTTTATACAGTATATGGTAAGAAGCATTAAATTAAGGATAAAATTGTTTGTATTATTTTTTTGTTTAGGATTTTTTTCAGTCCAGCCAAGATTCATTTTAAACAGAAGAAACAAACAACTGAAAGCACAACTGACTAACGTTTACTTTTTATTTTAGAAATATAATTATTGTTCTNAGTTTTAGCTACAATAACAAGAAGAAGAAACTGTAACATTGTTTAAGGGACGGTTGATATATTTTATTGCAGAAAGTATAAAACATGCTGGAAAACATTATCAAATAAATTCTTGGAGTTTATGAGAGATTCTGGTAACTATGTTCAAGATTCTGGTTTGTTTAACAGAACGTTCTGTCTGCAACCCAAACCTGCTTCACATGCATGAACAAGACAGCAAGAGAACACAATAACTTACTATGAAGAACGTTGTGCTCATGATTTTACCCTTGATTGTAAAATATTAGTCTTGGGTTTATTCCAGACTTTTACAAAGTAAAATTATTTGAAAAGAAGTGTGCATTGCAACAGTTTCACAGTGATGTTGAAATTTGACCATCTTATTGCAAGTTAAACTTTAATATTTCTTATCTTAATATTGATTTTAACTTAATAGAAGATTCCAGCAGGTGGTTTTGGAAATTGCTGCAGTTATTTAACTTTCAAAAAGTTTCTCAATCTAAGTTAAAGTTTTATCTGACAGTGACTTTAGACCAAACAGTTCAGGAGAAGTCATCTACTAATTATAAATATCTGAACATTTGATGGGTCAGTGTAAATTCACTGACATTCCTCAACAGTGAGTTACATGTTACCAACTTCTCCGGCATTCAGAAACAAAAGTGCTTCAAGCTCACAGACTTTCAGACATCTCTCATGTTTTATTACAAAAATGTGACCATGTAAATTCCAAGTAATTCCTGATTTTTTTTTTCTGATGAATTTCAGATCTTGATGTTCTGTTCAGGATTAGCAACACCTCTTTTTCTGTGAAAACTGGAATATGCTTCCGCCTCTCTGACTCTGATTGGGAAGAACACAAACAGAAGATGGACTTCTGCAAACAAAAACTTGAGTTGAATGAGCTCATTATTTGTTGTATGATGCCACCTTGTGGTTAAATGCAACAGCAATTGTTAAAAATGACATTTTATTTTTTCAAGTTTATCTTGTACTTTTATCAGCCACACTGTTGATTTAGATCTTAATCTCACACACAGGTATTATATATGACCCTATTAGATTCAACTTGCTTTAAACTGACAACATGAATGGAAGACTGCAGAACTGTTTCAGTCTCTGTGGCTGATTCCAGGAGGTTGTGTCAGAGACAGTTTGGTTAAAAAATACACAAAGTACCACACAAATAACCAATCCATAGTTTTCAATACCTTTTTTTAATTCAACATGAAAAGAAGTGTACAAATCCACACACACATGATTTACTCAGGCAAAACATAAACATACATCAAAAGTTGGAATTAAATCTCCAGCAGAAACGTCCAAAATCTTGGAATTAATATCAAAATGGGTGAATTTCAGAAATCAGGAATAAAGATTATAGCTCTTCAGTTTTTTGTCTGCTTTTCTTTTTAAAATATAACTTGAAAGCAATAAGACATTTAGAACTTTGTCTGATACAAGCAGAAACTGGAATATAACTAATTTAAAACTGAAAAGATTTATAAAATGCCATACTGAGGAAAATAAAATATCAACCTCAAACTTGCTCTTTTATTCAGAACTAACAAAACACTCTGAAAAATGTTGATCTACATTATGAGAGGATTTCACTGGAGTCTAACGTAAAGTGAAGAATAAGTCCCAGCAGACTCCTACTCTCCTAGAGAAACCTTTGAGATGCAACAAGATGTCCTCGGGTGGGGGGTGGATGGGGGTTAACCCACTCTGAGAGGTGGAGCTACGAGGACGACGCCATCTCCTCTAACAAACAGCATGGGGATGTTCCTCTTTGTAGACTAACAAACACAAACAGTAAACATATTAGTGTGACTTTGAGCTACATGCTTTCAGTGAAAACAACATGTAATGTTGGAAGTAAAAACCAGATCACAGGAAATGTATCTGCTGAAACAGAATGACTTTGTTTGCTTAATCATGGCAAAAGTTTTCTATAAATGAAAAACTGTAAGATTAATAAAACAAAAACTGATTGCTCGATTTTAGATGCAAGAGAGAAGAAAATCCTGAAAAAAAACCTTGTAAAGTTCTTCATACGTCTCCTCATCAATCTCCACTGTTGTCACAGTCTCCTCCACATCGCCCAGGATCATGTTCAGGTGCTGATCATAAGCCTGAAACACACCATCACATGAGTGAGGACAAGCACATCAAGCTGACCAAGCTGCATCATCTGAACCCCGCTGAGTATGTTTACATGGAGTCGACCGCGGAGCTCCCGGTCATTCCTCATCTTAACGTAGATCCGCTCATCAAGACTCAGTCTGATCAGATCCAGTGGCTCCTCCACCGTGTTGGAAGGTGGTTGCTGCAGAACACATTAAAGATTTAATTCAACTCAACTTTATTTATAACAGGACTCAAAGTGTTTAACAAAAAGCAGATAAAATCAGACACAACTGTGAAAACAGATGTTAAAGTGCACCAAAAACAAGATCATGAGCCGTAGAACTTGGCACAAAAGATTCGCAAAATCGGTGTAAAGAACTTTGTGGCGTCTCAACACTTCCACACACAGCTGGAGTTAAGTTATTAGAATAAAAAAAAGCGACCGAAAAACTCACTGTTATTTTCACTGTCCCACTTTTCCAATATCCAGCTTTAGGCAGCCAAATTAGACCTTCATGAAAATGATTTATCATCATTTTCCAGCACATTAAACGTACAATCACCTCCAGTCACGCAAACACTTTACACAGGCTTATTGTAATGTTTCAAGTTTTAACCTTAGTTTTGTTGTAAATTACTGTCTTTAGAAGTACAATCTTTAAAACACGTTGTTGTATCATTAACGGAAACACTGGACGCTATAAGCTAATATACCGGTTTTCTAGGCCCAAACAGGAATAAAACATATGTACAATGTTCATAAAAAGAAAAAAAGCACGTTAAAACGGGAATGAATGTTAAATCAGTAATAATCTCGGATATCAGCCAGTTATGAAGACGCTATGCTGAAAATAAATGTATAAAAGACACAATCACACAAACCTGCTCAACTTCGTCCGCCATGATTTTTGAGCTAACGTAGAACTGACGGACTGTACGGAAGCTGCCAGGTCCAAAAAAAGACGCGTGTTCAAAAAACTGCCAAGTGTACCAGATGATCTACACAAATCAGAGATTTATCAACACTCCAGTTTTGGTGTTACGTATCTACAGTGTCCACCAACGAACAAATGATATATGTAATGTACATGTGTTACATCAAATGATTTAGTATTTCACCCTCTAAATCTACCTCGGATTTTTATTTTTTTAATGTTATTTGATCAACTTGCGTTTAGCATTTTGATTTAATAATATTTGAAAGTTTAATTAGATTAAGCTACTGCATCCCATTTAGTGGAAGTAGTTACCACGTAAACCTAATTTAGGGAACGTTTTTTTTTGCAGCTTGCAGCTCGTCCGTACAGGAGGATGAAGAGCGAACCTGGCAACCTGTTCAATGAGAATAAACCTAATCCAGAGGCTGTCCTCTGATCCTGTTCCGTTCCAGACCTTTCCACCATCATCTACCTCTTATTGCCACGCAGCAAATCATTCTAAGGTATGAAAACAATCCCCCAAAGTTTTATTTTTTACGCTAATAAGTCGTTTTGTCAGCACTGTTGGTGGTTGGTAGTTTCCATTGTTCAATATTCATTCTTAACAGTATAAAATTAAAATTATCAAAATAAAATTATTAACATTGTTAGGCACATAAATCAAAGTGTTATGAAGGTATTTAGATAGTTTGTTGTTGTTATTTCTCCACGGACGTGTATTTTACAAAAGTTCCTGGACTGAGTTCAGATTATGTTGTTCATTCCATCAACACAAGCAAAAATGTTTTGATGTTTTCTCATGAACCATTTTGGAGAATAGTTTATTTTGTGGCTGTTTGTTTCTTAATGTTTGTGTGTTTTTACTCTTTTATGTCTCACCTTCCCCTGGATTTTGTTTTGGTGTTCTGTGCATGTCTATGGCAGTGCGTGCATACGCGTGCATGTGTGTGCCTCCACTGACCTCAGGGCAGTCCAGTTCCCCATACTGGGTTTGTCTGCAGACTGAGGAGGCAGATCAGTGCAGTGGTGTTCCCATTCCACCCTCAGCTGCAGAGTAGCTCTGTGGTGGAAGAGATCCCTGCTACAGACTCAAACACACAGCTACATGTCCCCACCATTCAGCAGACTATTCTGTGATCGCTCCTTCATGGTTTTAATAATCTTATCTGTGAATATTGATATGACAGCAGGGTTCTCAAGCCCAGGTCCCTGGGGCCCCCTGTTCTTCATCTTTAACTCCAGCCCTTGAGTTTCACCAACCTGTATATTTTAGATGTTTGTCATCTCATTACACCTGATTTAAATAGATGGTTTATTAACAGGCTTCTATAGAGGAGCCTGATAACTGAAAGCTTTGCCTCCTGTTCTACTTTAGAACCTCTAGGAACCAGAAGCAGATCTGCAGTGTGAGAGTGAAGTGCTCTGTTAAGAACATATGTATATGTATTTTTTTACATCTTTATATGTGAGAAGTAACATTTTAAACTGGATTCTGGATTTTACAGAGAGCCAGTGAAGTGATGCTAAAACTGGAGAAATGTGACTCTCCTTGTGACTCTTATTAGAACTCTGGCTGCAGCATTTTGGATCAGCTGGTGGTCTTTTATTTCAATGATGTTTATGGTGACCTTGTTCCCATCTGGTACTCATCACTCACCTATGTCAACTAGCTAATCCCTTCTCCTCTCAATATAATCTCTTGTTGTTTTTCTTTTCTTTGCTGCATTAGGGTTTGGGACTCATTGGCTGCTGTCTTACTGACCCCCCCGAGTGTGGCTGTCTTTGAGGCTCGCGGTTTGGTGTTCGCCTGCTAGGAGCTGTTGTGCTGCCGCGCACTTAGAGCCGCAGTACTCTGTATTGTCTTTTTGTGTTGTGTAAAGTCAATTTTCCCTGAAAATAAGTAGAATAAACGTTTCCTATTTGAGTGTAAATCTGCTCTAATGCACAGCAAGGCACCTAGAGCAGGTTTCAATAAATTGCTCATTGCTAATTACAAAAGAAATTTCAGGGCACTGTACAGAAAATGAAAACAGGTCCAATCAAATTATAATGTTGCACATATAATCAGGTTCAATTCAACACAGTCTTATCCAGTAAAGTACTGTTTATAAAATCACAATTTTGTACAAATGACATTGTGTAAAAAATAAATAAATGGATTCTTTTAAATCTTCACTTTGATTTCATCTTTAGTTCAAATGATGTAAAATAACCAAATACATTCAACTGGATAGATAGATAAAATGTGAAGCTGTTTTCATTTAAAGTTTGCCATTTTTCTGACATGGAAGATGCAGTTCCACCTTTGGCCGCACGATGCCAGTATTGCACCGCAAAATCTGTTCATGGCAGCTGGTCTGCTCAGTCTCTCTTGTTCTTTAGGAATTATCAGCGGTTTATTTTTTCTCAGTACCTTCATGTCATCAGTGGAAGGTTATTTTGTTGTCTGAAACTTATAACTTTTTTTTAAATCTAAAGATTTGCTGACTGATACAGCAGATTGTAAGTAATGAAAAAATAATTTGCTTGATGAAATTTAAAGTTAAAAACCTTTATTTCTTGATAAAAGTTAATTCCATCAGTTACTCACGTTTTTATTTGTATGTGAAGACATGGAGTTCACATTCTGATCTAAATGTACATCACATGAAATAATCTGCTGCTGGAATGAACACCATTTTTGGGTTGTCCAAATGATTTTAGTACCGGTAGGCTGCAGCTGCAGAAAGGTCCAAAACTGATGTTCTGCTGTTTGGTGATGAGGTTTGGTTCCCAGGTGAATAACGTTTTCTGCTGGGAGACTGTCTTCCATAACTGTATCACAAGTTAGCACCTCACACAGAGAAATGAGAGTTTCCTCTTCACACTGAGTTGTGTATTTTCTGAGGATGCAGGGAGTCTAATTTGTAAGGGTGCACATTTGCTGCAGCAATCCAGATGAATCATGTACACGCAAACCAGCCTAAACACTGACACACAATAGTCACGCCATGTCGCCAGCGCCACTCATCTGCATTGTTTCATCAAGATTACTCATACTGACGCATTTCCCAGTTAACACCTTCTGCATCTGAACAAGGACAGATGCACACACAGACATCTGCTTGCTTCTTACAAACACTCATGAGTCTTTGTGTTCTAACCATCATGTTCTGACAAGGACCCAGTTAAGGCAGAAATTGGTCATGAATAATGCTAACAGAGGTGGAATAAGGTCATGCTGCAAATTGTAACTCAAAATAGTTTTGGTTTTTCCAGTCAAAATGCTGCAGTCAATAATATCATAATTTGCTTTGAAATTTAAAGTTCATGACTTTGTTGGCAGATCAAAACAAAGATTTTCTTCTGAAATAATATAGACATCAAAAGAAGCCTACTCTGACAAAATGATTGATGGGGGTAATTAACATGGCTCTTTCTTTTTAAAGGACATCAGGTTACATGAGGCAGCACTCAGCAACTTCCCATTCTAGTAGCTCCAGGGTAGATGAGATGTACTAAGTTGGTGAACTGCACAGAGTAGATGAATGTGACCCATGCAGTCAAGAAAGAAAAAATAAAAAGGTGCAATGGGGCAAAGAAGAAAAAATGTGCATGGGCTCTGTGTGCAAAGACAATTCAAGCTGCAGTGGGTAGCTGTCAAAGCAACCTGAAGATTTATTTTTAAAAATATTTTCAGGTGTTTGCAACACAAAACATTTACCTATTTAGAATTGCAAATTAGATTTTTTTTGCCCCAGATTTGATCTCAGCTTCACATCCATCATCTATACACACTTATTCCTGTTCAGGGTTGCAGGGAGCTGGCGCCTGTCTCTACGGTATGAAAACGATCCCCAAAAGTTTTATCTTTTACACTTAGACGTCGTCTCCAAAGGACAATTTTGAGCTGCTAATTAATCTCAAGCCGGAGTCCAAAGTGTCCTGGAGAAAATCCACACATGTCTGAGGAGAACATGTAAACTCCATGCAGAAAGTCTATTTTTAAACTCAGGACCTTCTCGCTGCAAGGCAACAGCACTGCCCACTGCACCACTGTGCAGCTCATCTCAGCTTCACATCTCCTTCATCCTACTGGGTAGAAGTTTAGACTATTAGCTGAAACTGACCCAGTAAACCACAAAGCCCCTCAGAGACATGAGACATGCAGACAGCAGAATGTATCATGCACACTCCACACTGCATCCTGCAGAACATTTTCAGCTTCCTGTGACCTTGTAAGGTCATTTGTATTAAAGCTGACCCTAATCATCTCTCATGCTGTTCATCTTCTTCCCATGACATGTAACATATTTGATTCTTTCTTTGTGAAACAGTCTTGAATTACGTCCCACAAACTTGTGTGGTCTGTGCAAGATAGCAGCAGCACTATAGCATCCGTATACCCTCTGGAACAGGATAAATTTGAACTCATCAATCACTTGAACTTTTTATTGCTTCTGAGTCCAGTCCTGTTCTCCCTGTGTGTACTGATTAGCCTCATTGATGGTGACTTCTTTTGTTTCATATCACTTTTTACAGTTTGGCAGCAGGGTAATGAGAAGAGATTTACTCGTTCCATTGTGTTCAACTTTCAGGCTCTAAAAAGTAAAAGTGTCGGGGTTCTGGGAAGCATCCTGCTTTTCTTTTCCTCCTTTTTTCCTCCTCCTTCAGTTGTATTTCTCTTTCCTCTCTCCTTTGCATGTGAGTTTGGCCCTGCTCTGCTCTGTCTGATCCTTACCCACTGACAGAGTCACCTGCTGCTGCAGTTATTTCTGCCTATAAGTTGCTTGTTAAAGTCACATGGGTGATAGTCTTGGCCACTTTTTGTGAAATTTTTCCAAGTGATTCCAATTCATAAAAAAGATACTTACCTGTCTCCTCACAAGGTGCAAACAGCAACACAATCCTTCTCTGAAGACCAGCTCAACAATTCCTGTGAGAGAAACAGCCTACCTTAAGAGAAAAATCCTCAGTGTGACAGTGTGTTACTGGAACTCACAAGCAAATCTGCCTCATCTAATCTCCACCACACTCACCTTCTCACCTGAACTCCTCTTCCTCACTCCTTAGGTTGGCTCAGCCATCCAGAAGCTCAAACATCATCTTTTACAATTAACATTTAGTTTTTTCCTCAGTCTCATCTTATTATTTTATGACAAAAGAATTTACAATCAAACATACAAAATAAACTACCACAGCATGTTCTATAGAATTTAACTTTTTCCTGTTCCATTTTTATCACCTTTTACAGACAGCTTTATCATATTTATCTAACAAGTCTGTAAACATATGTCATTATCTAATGTGAAATTAACATCATTCATTGTAATCCCATCTCATGCTTTGTATCTCTTGTAGATGCACATAATAAGATTTAGATAATGGGTGGTTAAAATTAATGTACAATGCAGCACTTTAGGGTAAAAGATGATATCTTGAATGTCAGGAGAGTTTTTCTTGTGCTGAGCAGCCTCTGGGTGTGGATGAAATAAAGATAAGAAAGAATTATTTCACTTCTAAACTAACATCAACATTGCAACACTTGGCTTTATTTCAAACATAAATTGACACATTTAGATTTAAAATTTACACAGAGCCAAACCACAGAGTCTGATGGAAAATGAGTTCAATCCAGACAAATGACATAACATGTTATTGAAAATACAGTGGCTTCCAACTACAACATCCTGTTGGCAAGTTTCTCTGAGCCTAAAAATACACAGCAACATGCTGTTAGAGTGATGCAACCCTAACATTTGTTTGTTGACTGGTGTCATTGTTTCAGTTGAGTCTGTGTGCAGACTTGCAGCAGCAAATCAGTCTGTGTTCCTGCGTCATCCTCTGCATGAAGCCTCTGACACACCGAGGCCTCCAACCAACAAGGAAACATTAAATCACTGAAGTGCAGTGACTCTTTCTATGTAATTACATTCGTATTTTGGACTTTTTTTAAAATGCAATTAAAAACCTGAGTGATTTCTGACAATACAAGCTATTTGTTAGTTTTAGTTGCTCTATTAGTTATCAAGTTACACTTCTGAGGTTTTTGCTTTTAATTCTGACCAGCACAGTTGCAGTAAAATTACATACACATGTTACTGCCTTTAGGTTACTGTTTCTCAACAAAACAATAAATACAAATCTGTAATTTGCATGTCTACTATTAAAATTATTTAGTGAAAGTAAGATAGATTGGTCCAAAAGAGGAAATTCTCATGTGAAGAAAACTTTTAATTAAAGGGATATTTTATCCATTTTGAAGTGTATTTTTGTATAAAAGTTATAAATAACATGTTACTTGCTCAAGATAGCTTTCTGTATATTCCAGTTTGGCCACAGAGACTTTATGTCCAACAGAACTGATGATCTAATATTCAGTATAAAAACAGTGAAGTTTATGTAATGTTACAATCTTAAAACAGCTTCAGTCTGGACCATCAAAGCAGATTGCTGCCATATTAAAATCTGCTAATCTCCCAAAATTTACAGCAGTTCATGTGAACATTATTTTAGAAACATTTAACTCTTATTACAGTTTGTTTTACTCAGTACTACTGGCAGAAATATCAAGACATTCCTGCCATACTTGACTCCTGCATGCATCTGAAGTGCTACATTTGGCCGCTGGTATTTATAGGCACGGTGTCCTGGTGTCCTACACACCTGTCTAACGGTAACAGGAGAGGTTCAAATGTGAAAAATGATACAAAGAAAGCTCATGCTAAAAGTAGGATTCATTATTTTATCTTTATATACTATTTTTTAATAACATTGTGCAAAATAATTCCTCCACAGAAATTGTTTTTATGTGGACAAATGATATGATTGGGGGGGAGCACTCAAAGAAGAGAAGACAAGGATCATTAATGCTTGGTATTGCAAGTCTTGGTATATCTAGTTAAAAATTCATGAGCATTTAAAACATTTTTGTTTACAACTAACTACAACACTAACTAGAAAAGCACTCAGAGAGCGCATACCTCCGCCAAGTGGACACATAGTAGAAAGTACTATGTCCCTATCCTTAAAAAAATTCCTAGATCCAGACGGTAATCTGGATCATCCCCAAAATCTAATCAATTGTTCTTTGGGTCATTTTTGACCTTTCATGAAAATTTCATCAAAATCCATCCGTTAGTTTTTGAGTTATCCTGCTAACAGACAGACAGACAGACAGACAGACAGACAGACAGACAGACAGACAGACAGACCCTGATGAAGAAATTGCCTCCTTGCGAAGGTGAATATTTTTATATCTCTGCTGGTTTAGATCAGAATATTAATCTTCTGGAAAAAAAGCTTTAGCATTAATATCAATATACTGTATAATAAAAGTTTGGTCTATTCAATTCAGAACATCAACTAAAAACATCCAAACATTTGATACGTTTCCTATCTGTAATTGCTGAAAAGTTGTATTTTCTCCATACTGTAGACTCAATTTTGAGTCTTTGCAGGCTGTAACACAAAGCCATTGGCTCTTCAGATGGATTTCCAGCAGCTAGTTAATGAACTGTATTATTTGACATATGTGAGTGTGTTTCTGCATCAAGGACTTTTAGTGGGTCACTGGCTCGCCTTATGGAAGCAGCAGCAGGACACA